>JANHGC010003170.1:41400-56324 GCA_027560395.1 Boaedon fuliginosus | reverse complement strand
TATACAGAACAATAGTTTTAAACTGCTGCATATATTCCAATATCATTCTGCCAATACACTCATATACTGTAAAGGACCATGGACAGCAGGAGCTGTCAAATTATTTTCCAGCCAAATCTAATATTCTACCTGCTGGATTTAAGAGATTGGCAATGAATGGTTTAAATTTATTAGATTGGGCACAGCAAATTCAAATGATTTTAATGAAAGAAAATTCACTTTTCATGCTATTGGAACCCCCTAACAAGCCATGGTCCTTAAAAATTGATGCAGTTCATCATAGGGCATACTCTAGTCTTTTAATTTCTATTGAACCAGGAATATATTCAGGTATTTCCCATGGACTCACAATTCAGGAGGTTTGGAGAAAACTTTTTAAACTTTTTCACAGTAGGAATAGGAGCACCACAAGTAAGATCTGTAGAGTTTCATGCAGCAAAGCTAAGACCTGGTGTGTGCATGAGTGAGTATTTGTGCAAGTTAAATGCTATGAGAGCAGACTTACTTCAGAGGGGGGAAATAATTTCAGAACAAAGCCTGATGAATATAATTATCAATTCCCTTGATTCTTCTTGAAATAACTTTATTTCTAAATTTGATGAGTTACAAAATGATAACATTTCTCTTGAAACTTTCTCTGGAAAATTGATTGCAGAGGACAATTTAAAACATCGTACCTCATATCATAAAGAACTTAGACCTAGCAAGAAGAATGAAATAGCAGACCAGGTGAACTATGTTACTGAATGCTACCTGTGTGGGTCAAAGGAACACTTCAAAAGGGATTGCCCTTGAGGTCATTCCCCCAAACAAGACACACACCCTAAATATGTGGAAAGATCATCATCTGACTCAAGGGGGAGCAGGGGACTTAGAAGGGATCATGGGAGATGCAGATCAAATTACAGGGGTGCACATGTAAATGTTATAAAGCACACAATTGTCAATTTAACTAAGGTGCAGAGACAACAATTTTGGTTAATTGATTTGCGTGTGACCAGGCATATTGTGTGTGATAAAAGTCTGTTCAAAACATTTTCCAAGCTTGATTCCAAAGTGAAGGTAGCTACAGGCAATAGTGCCAAGGTAGCAGGTACAGGTAATGTGTTCATCCCAGGCCTTAGGGAAATAAAGGGTGTCTTGTATGTACCTGAAATCACATACAACCTCCTGAGTGCCCTCAAACCAAGCAATAATGATGAAATTGAAATCATCTTTAAAAAGGGAAGGTAAAATGCCTGGGGAACTCACAATGATTGATGAGCTTCAATATTTCCCTTCAAAGAATAATATTTATTAAATTTATTATTTATTTATTAAATTTATACCCCACCTTTCTTCCCTGATCAAGGGGAATCATGAGTTCAAAAAAAAGAAGGCCAAGAAACCAAGGGATGATTTACAGAGTTCTAGTGAAAGCTTTGAGAGCAACTAAAAGTGACAAAAGGTAGTGTAAAAATGTTAATAATATTGTCCAACCTGTAAATAATGATGTAAATAATGTATTCATGGGCAAACCTATCCATGACCAATGTGCCCACCTACTTCACAGGAAGCTTGGACACATCAGATTCTCCACAGTTGAGAAAATGTTAAAGTGTGCAAAAGGATTAACAGCTAAGAGCTGTGATTATCATTTAGAGTATGCAGTGTGTAAAAGCAGAAAATCCAAAAAGAAGCCCAAATCTAAGAAATAAAAAAGGACCACAGCACGCATCTTCCAGCTGGTGCATATGGACTTAATTGGCCCTTTGAAGCCATCTATTGGCCACAAAAAGTACTTTCTGTTCATTGTAGATGACCATAGTCTCTTTGGGTACATCTACACTATGAAAAATAAGACAGAGACACTTCAAAAATTTAGGGAATACTATAATTTGGTAGAAACAATTTTATTTAAGGGTCCACCAAATTCAAATGGATAGAGGAAGTGAATTTCTCTCCAAAGAACTCCAAAATTGGATCAAACAAAAGGGGATAGTCCAAAACAAAACTCCGCCATTTACTCTGTCAGCTAACGGCATGGCAGAGAGAAGGAATGGAGTCCTCCAGACAATGGCAAATTGTGCCAAGGCCAATGCAGATGTCAGGCATGCCTATTGGGGAGAAGCTATACTATATGCCAATTATACACTAAATAGACTATGGTCAAATGTTGTAAAGACTACCCCCTATGAGGTTATTTATGGCCACATGCCTAACCGGTCACATCTGCAAATCTTTGGGACAATGGTAGATGTTAACATTCCTAAACAAAAAAGGCACAAGGAAGTCAAGGTTACCTAAAGATTAAGATTCATTGGATATGAGTCAGGCTCCAAAGCCTACAGATTTCTGGATGAAAATTATCAGATCATTATTTCTGATTCTGCAGCATTTCATAAAAATGCTAATTGGAATAAGATTCATTCGAATGAGGTAATTATACAAGGCTCTTTGCCTAACGAGAATTCAAAACCCAAGGTTCCTGCTAAAAATTCAAGGCCAAATATCATAGAAACTGACAGCTCATCATCCAAATCAACTGAAAGGGTGGCTAGGCCCAAAGGGAAGTCAAAACAATGGAAGAAAAGGAGACCTGTTATGAGTTACACAGACTCTGATGATGACAGCTTATCAGAAGAGAGTGAAGGGGAATTGGAATTAGAAGTCCTATTAGGACCAATCGGGGTAAATTACCTAAAAGATTTGAAAGCTACATAGCCTCCATCAATCAACTCTCTGCAGCACCTAAAAATTTTAATGAAATCCTGGAGCTGTCGTTAAACAAACAGGACCATTGGAAACGTGGCATGAACACTGAGTTGGAAAGTTTAAAGAAACTAAAAGTCTACACTCCAACTGTGCTGCCAAAGGGAAAAAACTAATTTGCACAAGGTGGGTTTATAGGACCAAAGCATTAGATGAAGGGCAGATTATGTATAAAGCTAGGCTAGTTGCCCAGGGGTATTTCCAGAGGTATCTAGAAGCCTATACTGATACCTACTCCCCAACAGTGATACCTGAGAGTATAAAAAGTGTTCTTGTTATTGCTGCAATTTTGGTCCAAAACGTATATCAATTTGATGTGCAGATAACTTACCTGCATGCAAAGTTGGATAAGCAAATTTAAGTGGCAGCACCCCCTGGAGTAGAGGACAGGAAAGAGGAGGTGAAAATGTGGCTGCTCAACAAGAGTCTTTATGATCTCAAACAATTGGGCAGAATGTGGTTTGATTGTCTTGTAAAAATTTTAAGGCTGATAGGTTTTACTGCCACATCAGCTGATGAATGTGTGTTTATTGGAGAACACCAAAGCACACTGGACAAAGTATTGATATATGTTGATGACATTTTGTACATAAGAGACTCCAAAGAAAAGTGACCAATTTGCAAAAGACCTGGGGTGTCACTTCTCGCTAAAATCATTAGGGAGCATAGAATTATTAGACAAGTGCAGTATGGCGGATGCCAAGATTTGTGACACCCCAATGCAAAACGATTTTCTCAAAAATATGCATAATGATGGTGAAGTCTTCAGTGAAAATACTTTGTACAGGTCCATTATAGGGTCACTATTATATATGTCTAATTGGAGTCACCCTGATATAACTCTGTAAATCTTTTATTGAGGCATGTAAAAAATGGATACCACTGGAATGCAATACCACTGGAATGCAACCAAGAGAATGTTGAGGTACTTAAAAAAATACCATGAATTGTTTGTTATTGTTGGAACCTACAAAAATTTGATGTACCTCATTTACAGTTTTGCTGACTCTGATTGGGCTAGGGATGCCAAAAATCGAAAAAGTACATCTGGGTATATTGTGTTTTTGAATTACTGCCCTGTACATTGGTACACAGGCAAACAAAAACTAGTGTCCACCTCAACAAATGAAGCAGAGTATGTATGCTTGTCAAAGGCAGCAAACAATTTAGTTTGGTTCAATGAATTAATTGAAAACATATGGGAGGAACCTTCATACCACATAGTTATCTATGAGGACAATAAAGCTGCCGTGGATATATCAAAATCAGATGGGCACAGGTCCAGACACATTGATATAAAGTACAAGCATATAAGACAGCTGACACAAATCGAGTTCATTAAACCCACGCCTATCAAAACTGCTGAGCAGACAGCAGATGTCCTTACTGAACCTCTACCCAGGTCACCATTATTATCTGATTAACAAGATGGATCTAATTATTTAAATGTATATATGTAAATTTGTAAATTTCTACAATTGCCAAGAAGGGGGTTGTGAGGCGTTATGTGCCAACTGTGTAAATTCAAAATGGTTATTAACCAATCAGAAGGAAGAGTTATGATTCAAAACTCCCTCCAGAATGTATCACAGACCCAACTGCCTGTCAGAGGTTATAAAAGGAGGTTCACAGAACCAGTATGTTGATTCCTTGTCACATCTCACAGGAGATACCTTCATAGGAAGGACACAGAGTCTGTTATATGGTACACCTCTATTTTATTAAAGAACGTTTGTATTTGATAAGTTTTTCAGTGATTCTGTGCTGCAAAGCAAAGGCAACGATCCATTGATTTATCGACCTCTCAACATAAACCCTCTTAAATCCAGATGGGAGATCTTACAGAAGATTGTGGAGAATAAGAAAGCTAACATCCTGTGCTACTTCCAAATCCAGAAAGGCAAGAGAGTACTGGCCAATCAACCAGATATCATGATAGTAGATAACGACTAGAAGACAGCGGTGGTGACAGATGTAGCAGTGCCAAGTGAGAACAACATCTGGAAGAAGGAGTATGAGAAGCTGGAGAAGTACCAAGGCCTAAAAGAGGAACTGGAGGGGATGTGAAAAGCAACGGCCAAAGTGGTCCCAAATGATCTTTATTATATCATTTAGGGCTGTGACTCCTAAGCTGGGAGAGGGACATCCGTAGATCCTAGAAACAACATTGGAGCTCTCTATCACAAAAAGTCCAGTGCTAGAAATAGGTAAATACAATTAATTCTTGACTTACAACAATGCATTTAGTGTTGATTCGAAGTTACAATGACATTGAAAAAAGTGACTTTGGACACTTATGACCATTGCAGCATCCCCATGGTCACATGATTGACATTCAGATGCTTGGCAACGGACTCCTGTTTATGATGGTTGCAGGGCCTTGGAGGTCATGGGATCACCATCTGAGAAGCAACCTCAAAGGTGAAGCCAGTTTCACTTAACAACCGTGTTACTAAATTAAAAACTGCAATGATTCACTTAACAATGGTGGCAAATCAGGAAAAAATGGTACAAAACTCAGTTAACAAATGTTTCATTTAGCAACAGAAGTTTTGGTCTTAATTGTGGCTGTAAGTCAAGGATTATCTGTATAAATTTAGAAAGTTTTTAAATGAGTGCCAACTGGAAATTAGTAGGCTATAGAAGTCTGCTTTATTTAACTATCTGCTTTAAGGAACAATATTCCATTCCTTTATTTTTTAATTTGAAGAATAACAACAGATTAGATTTAAGATGAAAGGAGATTCTAAAAACCAAGTCAAATTATGTCTTTTCTTTTTCTTTTTTCTTTTAAAAAATAATTTGGATACAAAGAAGTACTTCCTGAAATGGTTATGCGATCACAGAATGTACAATGGATTTTTTTCTTAGGGAAGGCCAAACACTACAGAAATTTCTATCTGGGAGCATTTATCTTTCTATGAATATGCTGATTTTCTCTCTGGAATTTTTTGTAATGTCAATTACCAGTGATATTAATTAAGCACTGCAAAGAGAAGTTCCACAACCTGAAGGAGAAACAAATTTGGTTGATGAATATTATTATAGTTATTTTTAAATTAGCCTTGTATTAACTCATTGCTAATTAATTAAGTAACATACACTGTGCATATGGGTGCCTATATACACATACAAACACATATAAATAAACATAAAATTATCTGGCTCTAGATTGTTCTCTTCACAATGAAAACAGTTCTAATGTTTCTGCCAGTAATTCCACCACTTGAAAAGTATGAATTTGGATATAAACAAAAAGAACTATTTACTTTACTAATATCACTTGATAAAGTGTAGGTTTACTGGAATACCAGTTTTGCAGAGCAAATTATATTGCATGCTAGAATTTATTAAAATAGTTACTGCTGGTTCTCTAAAGTATCTGAGAAGATGTCTAGATTATTATTATATAAATATTTAGCCAATGTTCTCTATATAGAGAGAAAATTGCAGATGAAATAATAGCAAGCAGCTGCTGTAAGCATTTACAATGAGAGGCTAAGAAGCAGGAGTTTTATCTGATAAATTAATAAAGGATTACAATCACCAGTACTTATAAATTACAGGGGTGTCAAGCTGGCAACCCATGGACCGAATGTGTCCTGCACAGGCCATGCTTTCCCCTGCTCCGCAAAGGGGAAAAATGTCACAAAACATCACCTGATGCAGCGAGTTTGACACCCGTTTTATAGAAGAACTCTTAAAAATGCAACTTTTCTTGCCTAGTCACTTACATTTTGAGTGAGTGCGTGAATGCGTGAAATATTTGTAAATATGACAATGAGTGAATTTTGAGATCCAATAGGTGACTTATTCTTTAGGATTTCCTGTACATTATATTTTCTACATCCACTGTATACTGTAGCCAGGGCTTTTTTTCTGGGGGAACTCACCGGAACGGAGTTCCAGCACCTTTTTTTCCTTAGACTTCTTTTGTATATTAGTATATCTATGGTGTGTATGTGCAATACGATGGAAGTTCCGGTACCTTTTTTTTTTAGTTCCAGTACCTTTTTTTTTTTAGAAAAAAAGCACTGACTGTAGCTATGGATCTCAATTGAAAGCAATAAGCTTATGTAACTTGGCTTCCAGGCCAAGATAGTTCTGCATATTATCTGTTGAGTTGATGTCTTGTCTTTCCCAACCCCCAGTACCTCCAAGAGCTTGTGACTCCACTCTTAGCTTTCATACCATTTTTTAGAATATGATTTTAGCTTCAATCCCCTGTTATTTCCCCTGTTTTAGATTTAGAACATGGTTTTCTGAAACAGAGTTCAGCCAATTGAAACCATTGATTGACTTCACTGCTTGAGACAGACTTTCTTATAGTAACAATAAAGAGGCCACTTAAGAGCTTTTCTACCACCTGTTTTTATCAGGGATGGATTGCATCTATGTAAAATACCATTATAAATTTTTAATTGCAAGTCATTACTAATAACATGCATTTATGAGCACTGATAACCACAGGATTCCTGAAAACCTTGCAAGTATTTCCAATGGATTTGGATTTAAAGTGACAGTAACAATATTGTTTCTGTATACTTTGGATCAGGGCTGTCAACCTCGCGGCCTGCGGGCCAGATGTGTCACGTGCTGGCCGTGCCCACGTCCAGTTTAGTGAAGGGGGAAAAAGTCGTGATATGTCAGGTGATGACACTGTGACGACATGAGTTTGACACCCATGCTTTAGATCATTAAGACCAAGGTCTGTTTAAACTTCTCCTGCATGGGTAAATGGAATAAAAATTAATCAGACTTGGCTGTGTATATCTAGATCTGTGTATCAAATTTAGACATACTGCACCCCAGTACCGAACCTAAGTCAAAGAGGAGAATAATTGAAATCTGGGGTCCCCAACCCCAATCCATGACCTGGTGTTGGGATGCAGCCCATTTGGAACTGAGCCACAAAAGTGAGTGTAGATGTATGGGTGTGGAGATGCGCAACTGCATTCAAAGTGGCGCACGCACAAAACCATACCCTCTTCTCTCCATCTCTGCTGACTGCCAATCTGTCAAGCCACAAAGATTTAGACCATTGATTTAAATTATTTGTCCCTTTATTAATACAGTGGGTCTAAGATCATTGCCTAAATCCTTTCAAACTATACTAAGTAAACATTCAATAATATCATAAAAGATAGTCATACTCTGAAAAAAAATAAACCTGTTAATTGTCCCCTCAGAAAAGTATACAGTTTTTTTACTAGCTAGTTTTATTGATTGATTCATTCAATTTATATGCCTCCGACCTCACCATTCAGAGCAATGGTGGTCCTTGATAGCTTTGCTTGGGACTAATGGAAATCAAAGGACTCATGAGGATTCTTAATTTGTCCGCTTCTGGATTATTATAGGTACTGAATCTGACACTCACACCAATACAAGTATAAATCACATAGCAAGGTTATACTAACAAATGATGATTTCTTCATTCATAGGTTAAAATAGATGTTGAATCAGAAATATTTTGGCAATACCAGCTCATAGTTGTGGAGAAAAATGGCATTCCCATGTAGCTCATTGGTGTGTGTGTGGGGTACTCCTGAATAAGTGAAAGAATGAATAGACTGCTAAACATTATAAACCAACTATGCAGATATGTTCCTTGGATTTATATTTTTCTCATCCTTATTAAAAACAGCCCTAAGTGCAGGGCTGAATGGACCTAGGTTTCCTTCAGAGATCTTTCTCCTAATGGTATTGATCAGAATGAACACATTTCTGAAATTGCTAAATGTATTACCTTAATGTGCTATTCCCTTCTCAATTAACATGTGAGTTCTGAAGTTCTTGCATAATTGAAAGTGGAGGTATGAAGTTGGGGCATATGTCACTAGGCAGCCTATACATAGCATACTTGATACTGTGTCAGTTTCTTACTACAGATACAGCTAATGTCAAGTGCAAGGAAATTGGGAAAGTCAGGTAGTTCAAATAAGCATAAAGATTTATTACAAGTTTAAGTTCTACAAGAATTTTAACTATAGCGATCAAGAGAAATTAGCGGGAATTAAGAAAGGAGTTCAAAGTGGGCTGGATGTAGATGTCTTGTGGACATACAGGGATTCATGACTGATGATTTATTTCACCCCTCCCTCAGGCTCAGCCTGGTCATTTCCTATATCAACCAATGATGAAAGAATAATTGTGCTAATTGCTGCCCTAGTTCTGCTGTCTTTATTATACCGGCCTATCTTCCATTCATTTAAAGATTGGGCTGACATATTTTGGATAGTAGAACTAATGATTTCAGGAACATAAAGTTTCGAATGGCATTGTCCTACATCTAACAATAAGGATATTGTTGGAATCCACATTCTCAAGTTCTCTTAGACCTGGAACTGACATATTAAAACAGGAGTCCCCAACCTTGGACCTGTTAGGAATTGCACCATGCAAGCAGTGAAGCTTCATCTGCTCAAGAGCAGGATCTAGATTTCATGTGAAACCATCCTTCCCCCTCCGATCTGTGAAAAAATTGCCTTCCACAAAATTTGTTACATGTGGATCTGTCTGTAACTTTTTGCAGAGTAATAATATGAAAAAGGCAATAATTTTGTTGTTAAAAATGATAGTTATTTCAAAAGCTAAACCAAAAAGAGTTCCCAGACATAAAGAGTTTTACAGCTTATGTCATGGCAAAGTTGATAAAAAAGCAATTCATTGATTTTAATATGCAGTTTATCTCTAGAACGTCTCAACCTTAGAGAGCTCTGTCTAATCCACTATCATAGCTGGCTGCAGATGGAAAGTGAACAAACACACACACACTCACACACGCACACACACTTCACAGAGACAGACATTATTGGTTTTTCACCTCCTCTCTGAACTTCGTTAAGGCATTTTGCTTTTATTGAAAGCAATGATTGGAAGCAAACACAAATCTGGTCTTGTCTTGTTTTGGCTCATAGCAGCAGTCCACTCTACTAAGAATCCTGAATCTGCTTTTCTACGAAATCCTCACATCCCATACTACCCTTTGGACCTCCCTACTATCACAGTTTCTAATTCTGGCAAAACTGAATGGGGTAAAGATAGTTTTCAACATTGGCTTCTACCCCTCGGATCTGAGGTTTTATATCAAAGGCCTGCAACTATAATTGCAATATAATCAAAGTTTTATATCATACAAACACACAAACAATCCTGCTGCTTCATTGTTAAAGGTCTGTCTAGTCCAGTACCACATTTCCCACAAAGGAAGAAGAAACAGAATAGTAGTCTCTCAGTGTTGTCTCCCACTGGGAACCCATTCATATGTTGCGTCTGTTCCTGAAAATAATATATAGTAGTCATGATGATTAGCATTTAATAGTCTACCCTCCACAAATTTGTTGACATCTCACTTTTAAGGCTGCCTGTAATGGATAACAATTCTACTTTGGTGGGCATCTTAGTAGAATCAAGTCAATAACCTTTCCACACATTATAGGAAGGGGAAATCTATTTTGGCAACAGCCACAACTTGGATGGCAATATTTTAAGGAATGCTGGGAGTTGTTAGCAACACTTGAGAGTAACTGTGTACATCTCTCACTCCTTCTGTAGAAAATGGGATTACAAAATCTTTTGTTGCTTTTTGAAAACCTATAATAAGTTACTTATCCTTCTAAATAACAATCTCAGACTCTTAATCTAATATATTGGTCCTGTGTGTTACTATTTTATTGGCAGTGCTTTTTCTTGTTTTGGAAAAAAAATAGCACTTCTGAAATCCCCTTTTAATAATAAAAAAAGTTAACTACCAAAGCAAACTTGCTTATGGAAAGAAGTTTGCTTCGAGAGGACATATACAGACATAAAACTGTGCAATCTACTGAGCTGAACACTTTAATGATGGTCTGATAATGGTAGAATTTTTTTTTGTCTAAATATACAAAAGATTGAAAGTAATGGGCTGTGAAAAAAAAGAGCCATTTGGTTAGCATCCTCTAAATTCTTGCTTTGGGAAGCTTGCATTTTTCTTCTTCTTTCTTTTGAAAATGTGAGTTTTTTTAGTGAATGTCTCTTGATTTAAGAGACTCATTTGGTTCCCTTAATTGTTATCTATAATGTGATTAACTCAGTTTTCAAATAACATCTGTCCTTAAATATGAATAATAAATTAGTTTTAGTAGGACATGGGAAATAACTAAGTTTGACCATCATGAGGAGCATGGTAATTAGTTTATGGAGGTACATCTCATGGAACTTGATTGATTGATTGATTATGCATCATCCTTGACTTTTAGTGACCGCATAGATAGATTTTATCTATGACAACCTTTCCCTAACCTGGTTCCTTCAAGTCTTTCAGTAGCCATGATGCTTACTGTAATATATAAAAATAATAGCTAGAGAACATAATACATTTGCATGTGCCCAATACATTGTGTGAAAAAATACATTTTCATGCACATTTCCATACATACATACATACATACATACATACATACATACATACATATATACATAGCTATTTAGATGCTATTCTTGTAACTCTAAACACTTTTATTTTCAGCAAAATAAATGAAATCAATTTCTGGAGTCACAGTCTCTGCTGGCAATGAAAATGTGGTCTCTGCAGAGACTCCACACCTAATAGTAAGGTCTTCCTGCATGGATTTCAATCAGAATGAACTGAGTGACTTTCTATAATTTCATGCTGGGTTACAGGAAGGAGGTAAGGAAGAAGGGTGACTTCCCTAATACCTAATCGGTCTCTTACAGCTTTACAATTGGCATGTCCCATGAGCTATTAAGGATGAAAATAACTAATTTCCACTCATTGTACAGAATAATCAGATCACCTTTCCTGTCCCCTCTTCCAATTGCTTGAGTACTATTTTGGAGTAGCAGGGGGAAGCTTTTATTTTCTTATTCTGGCAAAGGGGAGAGCAAGATGTGATAATTAGGAAATGAAGAAGTTTGTTTAAAAAAAAACAGGATCAGTATGCTGAGCTCCAAGTGAATAGTTGTGTCTGTAGGATGCAATGATTTTTTTTCAGTTAATTCAAGAAAGTCTTCTTGTCCACCTAATGTAGCTTTTCTCTAAAAATAGAAGCAGATTCATACAAAGTTGAGAAATATGAGATACTCTAAGATAAGTTAGCAGCTTACTGGACATTAATTTGTCAATGTTCCCAGAGTATACCACTGGAATTTAACAGCCAAGTGCATATTTTGGGATCTTGACCTCCCACTTTCCCCCCTCAAAACATCGCCCCTCTCAAAGAGGAAAAAACACTATTAATTCAGCATTATCGATTCCAACAATGCCATTTTTCCCATAGCCTTGGAAAGTAAAAAAGATTAAACTGTACTCTTAATTATTCTGTGTATTCCTAATATAAAAGGATAGAGTTTTGACCTGTGTAAATTCCTTTTTTCCCATTTCAGTATCCTTTAGTTTTGTTTTTATCTGAAATCTTCATATTCTGTATCTAAGATGGATATATATTTTATTTATTTTATTACATTTTTTATTACATATATATATATATATTAGCCCAAAATATCGATGAGCATTTAGAGGTGTAAATCACATTGATAGGAAGGGACACTAGGGCTAACAGGGGGGTCTTGTGTTCATGAAGGCCAATGTCACATGCAATATGCATGCACATCAACATCCATCAGCTGCCAAGCTCAATTTCTCGTTCCAGTTAATACACCGAAATTTTGTATGAACATTGTCACCACCTGGCTTCTTCTCCATTTAGATCTTATCTTCCCCCATCTCTCCTTATGGGCTCCACTATCACAATAGTTTAAATGATCTTGGGTAATTTCTTTCTCTTTTTATTTAAGAGGTTAAAAAGAATCCCTCTTCCAGCTACTCTTCAAACTTTCTTTGTATCTAGCAGAATAAATAAGAGAAAGCTTTTTTGCAGATTCCTGTTCCAAATCATGTAATTTATCAATTGCAGGATAAATATACAGTGTAACATGAAGGAAAGGAGGAGGGAGGGATAAATAGATTACATATCAATAGCATGTAATTAGTTCAATTTTTACCAGCATTTTTTCATATTCATATTTTAGACCCAATTTGTCTTTATCTTTTCTTTGACAAAAAATAATTATTTGCCTTGAGCAGTGTCACTTCCATTTTATTGGCGCCATTCCCTGTAACTTTTTAGCTGGCTTCTGAAGCTTATTATTTAGTTGACAGCAATGAATACATTTACATTTTCAACTGTTTTTTTCTTTTCTCTAATTTTTATTCTATCTTTGGCTTTTTTTTTTTTTGTCAGACCTAGGCATAATTATTTTACACTTTTCTAAGTAGTAATTAAAATTCCTGCTAGTTTTGTTTGCTATAATTTTTGAAGATAAAAGTAGCATTACCTTAATTGACTCTTGAATATAGATTATTCTTCTATTAAGTTAGTTTAGTAACTATAAATGGTAGTTTAATTTTTTGCCTTAAACCTTTCATATAATAGCTGTTCCACCTTGATTTATGTTTCTATGTAATAATTGATTTTTACATTTGCTTGTATATGTTGGTTCTATTATCCCATTCAAAACTCATTTATGCATAATAATACTTTGTTTTCTCTGATTTTTTATATCACCATCTTATTACTTTACCTCAAAGGTTTGACTGTATCCCCTGCCTGCTGCTATAAATTTAATCAAATAAATGAAGAAAGAAACAATCTAATTTTCTAACTATCTGATATTTTCCAATCCAGCTGTTTGGTTTATTAAAAGAATAGTTATTCACTCCAACCATTTACCATCATACCCATCTTTCTAGATCAGATCTGCAAGTATAACAGAATAAGGTGAATGACAATGAAGATACAATGTACTTTTATCACCTGAAATTTTAGGGAAAAGGGATCATTTAATGTTTTTTTCTTCTTCTTGGAAACTATGATGTTCAAATACCAATATGAAACGCAAAATAATTAAAAACTTCTGTTACTTGGGGAAAGTATTCAAAAGTGGTATGTCTCATATGTGCTTTAGTCTATTCAATCATCTGAAGCTCCAGATCTATACCAGGGACTCTTTCTGAAATGAATGAAATCTTAAAAGTATTAAATGAAATGTCTGGCATCTATAGCTTCTAGGCAATCTTAAAACCTGAAGAATTATTGCCAGTATACAGTAGTAGCCCAGATGAACCTTGACTGATTACTTGATTGTGATTGTGAAATGTTGACTTGAAACATTTCATAACATTCTACAATGTTTTCACTTCAGTATAAATTAAATAATTTTCTGGAAGCAATGGGAAAAAAAAAACACCACAGGAAGTTCACAGACTAACAAGAGAAGTAAAATCAAGCAGACTTCCAAAAAGGTTATATGTTATTGGATTGAATATTTCAATTTGCAAAGCTTTCCAGTTATCAAAGTGAGATATGCCTTAAATACTTAGCCCAGACAAGTTTATGAGTTTGCTGCATTTTCTATGATTCAAATATGATTCTATGATATATCAACAATTAATTTGTGTTTGAAATTATATAAACTAATTTCCTTTTATTATTTATATCTTTAATAGATTCACATTCCAGTTTTGGAATTTTTGGATCTATTGTTGATTTCCAGAGGCATATAATCTTCTTTAGCAGTAGAAAGGCGGGGCGGGGGAAGGGGACTTAACAAAACATGCCTCATTGGACTTGCTATCAAAGAATGAAAAAATTAAGTAACATTATTTTGCATTCAACTGCGGCAGAATAACAGGAATAATCAGGATGTTTATTAAGAGAAATGTAGCTGCTGTTTTCTTAAAGCTTTGCTATATTTAGAAGTGATAAATTGTATTACCGTGAATTTATGTCTTCTTGATAATACAGCATGCCATCATCATCTACATTAGTTATAAACAGGGGTGGGCTCCAAAAATTTTAGCAACCGGATCTCTGCCCGGTTGCTGGGTGGGTGTGGCCATGGTGGGAGTGGCCTAGTTGGCCTCCTGCAGTACAGTGGGGGGGCATTTTTGCCCTCCCCAGTTCTGCTCAAGCCTCCGGGTGGGTGAAAATGGTCTCCCCAGTGTCTGTAGACTTTCCAGAGGCCATAAATAGCCCCATTTTTTACCTCCCCGAGTCTCTGCACAGGCTCTGCACTTACCTGGCATCCAAAATGGGCCACATGGAGACTCCTGGGAGGGGTGGGGTGGGCCAGCCAGGCATAGGATTTATGAGTTCACCGAATTGGGTAGA
>JANHGC010003170.1:8392-19839 GCA_027560395.1 Boaedon fuliginosus | reverse complement strand
TGGGGCTCTTCTCCTACCTGAAGAGCAAGAAAGGTGAGTCTGGGGGGCTGGATGAGAGGTTGTGGGGAGGAAACATCCAGGGGAGGCCTCTCCTCAAGCTTAGCAGAAGACCAAGAGGGCCCCCTTGAGGAATATATTTGGGGTCTTCTGTTCCTCAAAGGGCTCTAAGTGAAGGCCACACAACCTATTATGGGATATCGATGGGGAGGGGGACCCCCTGAGTCCTCCAGCCCATGAAGGGTCCTTAAACATTCCTTAATTGTTCCCTTTTTAAAGAAAATGCTTGAATAAAAGCTCTTTGAAGTGGACACAGCAAATGGTTGAGATTTGGGGCAGCTTTTCCTTACAGGGACCTGAAAAAGTATTGCAATTTCTGGCCAAGGGGCCCCAAGCTCTCCCCTTTGCTGCCAGCCGCATCCGAGCCCCATCTCCTCTCTTCAGATGAAACATCTGCAGGGGGGGGGTCTCCCTTCCTGATTAACCCTCTAATTAAGACAATCAGGGAAGATGAAATGGGGAGGAATCCCTGGTCCTTCCCAGCCTTTTCCTCCCTGAAATGGGCGGATTCTCCCTCTATCTGTCCCTGCCTATCAACCACCCCCCTGCAGTGTGGGCCTGCCTTGGGGGTGGGGGCTGAAAGGGAAGAAAAATATGTTATATACAGTAAATGTTTCTCTTTATATTCTAATATTCTTCCCCATCTCTTTTTCTGCAGCACTCATGAATTAATCCTGCTCCCTGACGCAAAATGATATTTAATCTTTAGTAGCTGATGACTTTTTGTCCTGTTTGCAAGAGTTCCCTTTGACCGGGGAAGAGAGGCGGGGTATAAATCAAAATAATAAATAAATACAGTGGAAAGAGGTGAAAATACCAAATGAGAATATGGTGATTAACAAAATATTAGAATGTGCAGAGATGAACAGATTAACATTAATGATCAAGGAAAAGGAAGATAGTGAATATTTTAAGATATGGCGAGTGTTTTATAGATGGTCGCAAGAAAGATATTGAAGTATTTAGAATATAGCGATGTTTAACTATAGATTAGAAGATTATATTTATATATGACTATATTAATGTTTTTTCATATTGTATTCTTTTATTTTGGAACTATAGAATAATTTAAGTATAAAGGGATAAATTGTTAGTGATCATTAAGAAATACCGATGTAAGATCTCATGCAACACGATGTTCAATGTTTGAAGATGTTTTTTTAATATGTAAAACAAATAAAAATTTTCATAAATAAATAAATAAATAAATAAATAAAATAAATGAATAAATCTCTAAAAATTTTAAGGCTGAAAGTAGCAGGTTGGGGAGAGGAGGAGGATGGCAGCCTGGACCTTCTCCTGCTGAGACCCCCACCAGCTTCCTTTCAGGGCCGTTCTTTCTTGTGAGGGAGGGATGGAGACCATCTAGACTGTCCTCAGGGGCGGTGGCTGGACAGCAGTTTCATCTACATTATTCTTCCAATTCCACTTCCCTTCCCTTAGCTATGAAAGAATAAACTTCAGGTGTAAGGAACCCTGGAATCCTTCCTCCTCCTCTTCCTCTTTCCTGCCCCCACAGGAGGCTCCTCCCTCGGCTGCCTCTGGATCCACCATCCCGGCTACTTTGGGACTGAGACCAGAACTGGTTCGGGAGGAGGGAGGGCAGATCCAGGGAGGGGAAGGGGATGGACCCCCCTTATGCTCGGAGGCCCCCTTGCTCTGCTTCCCCTCAAGCCCCCTTTTGGGGAGCAGAATGCCAGCAGGCAGGGTCCTCCCTGAGCACTTGTGGGGAGCCTTTGGGGCAATGGTGGGATTCAAATAACCCCACCACCGGTTCTGTGGGCGTGTCTTTGTGTGGGAGGGTCATATGACTGAGTGGAAGGGGTAGAAGGGGGAACACCAAGAAGAAGAGTGGACAGAAGGAGGAGGGGCAAGAACATGATGAAGATGAGTTGGAGAAGGAGGGAAGAAGAGGAGGAAGAAGAGTGGGAGGGAAGAGGGAGGAAGTGGAGGAAGAAGAACAGCAGGGCAAGGAGGGAAAACAACATGATCAACAGGAGGGGGAAGAGACAACAGAGGAGAGAAGGAGGGGAAAAAACATTATGAAGAGGAGGAGGAATCAAAGGGGGGGGAACCACCTGGGGTTACTATTACCGCCAATCACATTTTCAAGCCACTTTCCATTCAGTCCTGGCCATCTCAATTATACTTCTTTAAAAAAAAACTGAGCAAGGCCGGGTAATCAGCTAGTGTACCATAATATACGGTATGATGCATGTATACAATACCCATTCAACAGAAGTCAGAACCAGCGTGCTCTACATGGGGCTGCCCTTGAAGAGCATTCGGAGACTTCAACTGGCACAAAATGCAGCCCCGTGAGTGATTATGGGGGCACCTAGGTGTACCCATATAACACCTATCCTCCCTGAGCTGCATTGGCTACCAGTAGTCTTCCGGGTGCAATTCAAGGTGCTGGTAACAACTTTTAAAGCCCTTCATGGCTTAGGAGCGGGATACCTTCGAGACTGCCTACTGCTACCCTATGCCTCCCAGCGCCCAATTAGATCCCACAGGGAGGGCTTGCTCCAGATACCATCGGCCAAACTATGTCGACTGGCAGGTCCGCAAGCTAGGGCCTTCTCTGGCGGCACCGTCCCTGTGGAATACACTCCCTGCAGATTAGAACCATCCCTAATCTACCTACTTTCCGTAAAGACGTTAAGACCTGGCTTTGTCGGAAAGCATGGAATTGAGACCTTGTTCTTCCCTCTTGTATGTTTGGAGTGAGGTTTTTTGGTTTTATACTGTATAGGATGTTCTTAAATTGTATTGTACGCCGCCTCGAGTTCCCCTGACTGGGGAAGAGAGGCGGGATATAAATCTAATAAATAATGATAATGATAATAATGATAATGATAATAATAATAATAACAACAACAACGCTTGAGACATTATTGAGGCAAATTAGAAGCAATGTAGAAATTCAAGGACTCCAAATTAGAAAGGAGCAATACAAAATACAAGCGTTCATGGATGATATAGTTATCATCTTGTAAGACCCGTTGGATACTGGAAACTGTTAGAAGAAACAGAAAGATTTGGAATAGCGGTGGGGTTTAAGATGAAGAAAGAAAAGACTAAATTATTAGTTAAAAATATGATAACTAAGCAAAGAATAAAAGTAGAGAAGACATTAGGGATACAAACAACTAAGAAATATCTAGGAATTTGGTTGACTGCTAGAACGACATAGGTCAGAGGATAATTATAATAAATTGATAGATCAAATTAAAACAGAAAAATGGAAATCTTTACAACTATCGTTAATTGGCAGAATTGAGGCAATTAAAATGAATGTACTTCCAAGACTTCTATTTCTTTCTCAGAACATTCCACTACAAATACCTAAAAACTATTTTAAAGAATTAGATAAAATAACATCTAAATTTGTATGGCAAGGGAAAAAGCCAAGAATAAAATTGAAAATGCTGCAGGGAGCAAAAGAAAGATGTGGGTTCGGTTTTCCTGATTGGGAATTATACCACCAAGCTTCCATAATAACTTGGATAAAAGAATGGATGGTACTAAAAAATATTAGGCTATTAACAATTGAAGGACACGACTTACACCTAGGATGGTATGCCTATATGTGGCATGATAAAGTGAGACTGAATGGCATTTTTCAGAGGCATCTAGTAAGAAAAGCAATTTGGGAAATTTGGATTAAACAAAAACAAAAGTATTATGAAAAAAACCCGAATTGGATATCCATCGTGGAGGCGATCGTGTACCCAAACTTGCTGGTCCCAGGGAAAGCACCAACATATAAAGAGATATTAAATGAGAGAGGAGAGTTAAAATCAGAATATGAACTTAAAGAACAAGGACTGGAAACTAATTGGTGGATATTTGCACAAATAAAAACTATATACAAAAAAGATAAAGAAGCAAAAGGAATTGCGAAAGAATTACAAGATTGGATATGTTGATACTAAAAAATGATGAAAAAAATAATTAGGAAAAGTTATAAATTTTTACTAAATCGAAAGAGGGAAGAGGAAATTGTAAAGGAAAATATGATTACCTGGGCCAGGAACTTTGGGTACACGATTGAACTGGACGAGTGGCAAAAAATTTGGGAGAAAAATTACAAGATGACACTTGCAACTTCGTACAAAGAAAATCTATTAAAAATGTTTTATAAGTTGACGAAAAAGTATCCGAATTTGGATCCAAATTGCTGGAAATGCGATTTTAATAGGGAAACTTACTACCATATGTGGTGGATGTGTCCTAGGGCCAAAGAATATTGGAAAAAAGTAAGAGGATGGATACTGCAGATAATGAATGTTAAATTGGAACTCAGACTGGAAACTTTTTTATTAGGTATTTTTAGACAAAAATACGAAAAGAAAACATTATATTTGATAGTGCACATAATTACAGCCACTAGAATTCTTTTAGCCCAAGAATGGAAAAGTAGAGAGTTACCAATGAAACACCAAAAGATACTCAAAATTATGGATTGCGCAGAAATGGACAGGTTGTCTCTGTTAATGAAAGATAAGGGGGAAAGCGAGTATTATCAGAGCTGGAACCCATGGTATTCATGGTTGGGGAAAAGGAAAAGAAAAGGGAGAGGAAGAGTGATTTGAAAGGAATGGAAGAGGGGCGCATAATGGACATGAGATACTCCAGAAATAAGGCGTAGGAACAAGCAAGTTGCTCAAATGATTTAGAAATGGTTTTCTTTTTGTTTAATGTTTATTGGTTATTAGTCATGTATGTTATGTATGTTCCTTTATGTTCTTTTTTATATCTAATAAAAACTTTTTTTTTTAAAAAAAAGAAAATTACTCAACCTATCTGATTCAAAGGAAAGGGATACAAAAATTAAAATATGTTGTCAATGTTTTCACTATGTCATGATATCTGGCCCGTGCATTCTTCCTTCATTAATGATAGCTTTCTTTCATAATTTCTACCTTTCTCAAAAAGAAAGCACTGTAAATATATAATTTTTCATTCTTAATTTTCATACTTGGAGTCCAGTACATTTCTGAACAACTTTTTCTAATACCAGAACCTTTTAAACATTTTTTTCTCATGCTAATAACTGATTCCAACTTTACTTTGTATCTGCACGTATTTATTAAAGTATATAAAAACAAGTAAACAACAGTGACTAATTTGCTGAGAAAGGCAATAGAACATCAGGATTATTTTTATATAAAATCAGAGTCTCTATTTCAGCCCTTTTTTTCTCCACTAGTCTATTCAAAACCTCAGGATGCACTAGCAATGCAAATAGTTGCTTCTACTTGCACTTTTCCCTGCTGCCACAGCAACACAGAGATGCTGGCCTTCTTTGCCCCCTTGTGGTACCAGATAGAATATTGCCCCTGTAGCCCTCTGAATGCAGCTTTTCCTAGCTAAATTTAATTGCCAATTGTTGAAGGAATGAACCCAAATATAACTGGGACTTAATTACGGAAGTTTAGGATTCCCTAAAATTTACAGGACAGGTAACTACAGCCGAAGTAATTAGGACTTCAGAACTAGTCAACTATGGCTTAAGCCAAGTTTGATTATATCCTCCTTTCTACAAAATGACAAGGAAAAAAGGAAAAAGCCATCAAAGATGTGCATCGAAGAGGTGTGGGGTTTTTTTTTAACTCACCTGAAAACATGCTATTCTAGGTGGCAGCACCAAGCCCATATTATCCCCATGAATCATGGTCATAACACCAATGGTACGGGTTGTAATGCCCCAAGAATTTTGATAAGCAAATTGTTTCTCTCCTGGTACTCTGGGATCTTCAAAGACAATCTCAAACATCTTTGAAAAATTCTGTCCCAAGTGATGAGATGTTGCTCCCTGAAATACAATACAAGAAAATTAAAAGCATTCAGTAAACCTCTATGCATGAATCTATGGTAAACGACGAATTTGGTACTGTACCTGGATAGCTCGTCCACTTGCAGATATAAATGCCTCAACTGTTGTGGTGTAGTCTCCACCTGCAAACTTTTCTTTTTCTGTCTTTCTTCCTTTCACAACAGGAATTGCAAGAAGTTCTTCATATACTCGAGCATATAGATCAAGAATCTGCAATACCTAGCAAGCAAAAGAGTTGGAAACAATTAAATTTTATGAGTATATATACTGAAAGGATTTTAATATTTGATAGCATCCTATAAGCCAAGAATGCTCCATCGGATACAAACTAGTTCTGATTAAGATTCTGCTATTAATTGCAGGTTTAAACTGTAGTAATAACTACAGAGTCACAATTAATAACGCAGATTTTTGAAAATAAATGTTCAGTTATTCTTGAACTTCATAGCTCAGTGCCTAAATTAAATGTGATTTTTTTGTTTAACTTTGCATTTGTTGCATTTCAACAAGATTTACATCTTTAATAAAACCGTTTCAAAATATATTGATTTTACAAGCACCAAGAAGAGCAAGTAGCAAACTATAGCAATCAAATATATTACTATAAACGTCTCATCATGCAACAGGAAAATACAACTAGATTCATTATTGCATTGCATTTATTCTCAAAAGCATAACTCTGGCGGGAGCGGGATGTGGGTACTTATTTATTTATTTTATTTATTTGCTTAGATTTATACCCCGCCTCATTTCCCCAGTCAGGGGAACTCAAGGCGGCTAACAACAATAAAAATACAATAATCAGTTAAAACATTACTAAACCCAGTCTTACAGCCAACATTCATCCAAGGGGGAGGGTACATTAGTTCCAGGCTTTCCGCCAGAGCCAGCTTTACGGCTTTACGGAAGGCTTTTTCTATATAGGGCTCTAATATTCATTGGATGATCCCAAGCATTATTTTGCTACCAGGTGAAATTAAGGATATTGCCTGATAGTTTGCATACTCTGTTAAGTCTCCTCTTTTTTGGGTATTGAAATATAGAGTGGCTTTTTCCAATCAGGTGGCTACTAAGTTGTTCTTCAGATTTGCTAGCGTAACTTGATTAGAATTTTGACTGATTCTTTTTCTGTTGTTTCTTTTTCTGTTGCTTATCATATTTCAATGGGTATTCCATCAATTCCTATAGCCTTTGAATTTGGTAATGATGTGAGTGCTGACCTGTGAGTATATGTTCAAGGTCATCTGATGAAAATTACTGGTTTTCTTCTTCCACTTTAGCCATCCCGTACAGTTATTCAATTTGGAACATCTGTATGAAGAGGTCTCCTTTGCACCCCTTTTCCTTTCTGCATATAAACATACACAAACTCAAGGGGTTTTGAACAAATATTGCCTCCTTCTTTCAAGTCATACCTTCTTGCATCGGTCATTTGTGTAGGACAAGACCCAATTACCTGTCTGTGCAATTGTTGAAAAAACTAGAATATTTACAATAATGAAATTAGCTTTGTTAAGATTTATTGCTAGTGCTGTGATGAGAGTTTCTATGCACCTTGTGCCATTTGAGAGAAAAGAATGTAAGTTTGGAATTTTAAAAGGAAAAGAATATTCAATGGTGTTTTTATTGATGGAATGCCATATATTTTAATTATGGCTAAGTAGAGTAGGGTAGGTTAATGTCAGACATGAACAATCAGGATCATAGGTATGTTCCAGTTCAGAGGATTTATTGCTCAAGCCTACACACAAGAAACTGGTCAACTACTAGTCAGCACTAAACTGGTGCAAGATAAGAGTTAATGGAATTCAATAGGGACTTGAAGCATTTGTGGACATTAAAAATTCTAGACGGAATCCTCTGTTGACTCCACAACCAGGCTCTGCCTACTCTTCTCCTATAGTTATTTTCCTATCTTTTGCAATCTTTTCAATGCCTCCCCACGTCTGAGAATTCTGTTCCAAGGAAACTCTTTTGTGAGCTGAACAAATCAGGAAGCCAGAAGGTCATAGAAATTACAGTCATACAGCAGGGGAGGGGAGGGGGATGCCTCTTAATAGTAATAATATTTTTAAAAGGTAAGAATTGCTAAATTACTTTGAAATGGATTTTTAAAAAAAACTACTTTCAGGAAAGGAAATTTCAATAAATTTGTCACATAATTTGTAATGCTGAAGTAAATAGATAAATAGATTTCATTATTTAGTGAGTTAGTTATTAAAATTATTTATATCCTGGGTTTTAGGATTAAAGCAGCTTACAATAAATTCAAATGCTTGCAAATAAAAATACAATGAATGTTATTTAATGGGCAAAGAAATAATTGAAAGAAGATAGGTGGGAAGATCCCTTCTTTCCACTCTATTTGATTTTTATCCCATCTGTCAGTTCAGCTAAGCACTCAAAGTTACTGACAGTAAGTTAAGATACAGAATAAAAAATAAAAGTTTAAAACATGAATTAAAATAAATGCAAATATGAACAGAACCATTAAAAGATAAAACAGGCAGATTTACTTCACCATGGGGAGGCATTTGAACTCTTTGTCAGAATGCTTTGGAGGATATTTTATTATTATTATAATGTACTCAGGTTTTCACAGGTAAATCAGAACTACAGGTAGTCCTTGGCTTACAAACATTCATTTAATGACTATTTAAAGTTACAAGAGCAGTGAAAAAAGTGACTTATGACCATACATAATGTATGGATATTGAATGGTCAATACATTAGCAGGATCTCTACTTTGTTCCTTTGGCCTAAGAATCAAAGAGCTAGTCTTACCCCATCATTTAGAACAGTGATAGCTAACTTTTTCCACACTGGGTGCCCAAAGCATGCATGTGCACGCGAGCAAAACTCCAAAATGCAATGTGTACATGTCCCCCATGCATGCACCCCATCCCCACACATGCATCAGACCTTCCACATATGTGTGCATGTCCTTGACATGTGTCCCACCTCCCCCGCATGCACAGCAGAGACCCAAAGATCAACTGGGTGGTGGGAGGCACATGTGCATGCACGGCAGAGCTGATCTGGGGTGATGGTCTGCATGCCTGCAGAGGGGGCTCTGTGTGCCACCCCTGGCATGCATGCTATTGGTTCATCATCACGGATTTAGAAGCAGGCCCCTTAGATTCAAGTAAGATGTCTTTTAGACATATCACCTGCTGTCAGTCACAGCACTGAGCCTGCAAAATAGGCTCTGAAACCTGAGAGGGCAGATCTCAGGGTGACATCTTCCTTGCCCAGTTAGATTTGGTAATACGCAACATGCACTTGTCCATCACAAGACTGCAGATAAAACTTCTTTTTACAAATGGATCTGGTATTTACCATCAGCAACTCTACTTGATGTTACAATCACCAGTGATCCAGGATTGACGCTATCCCCAGAAGCGGGGATCAACAGATTGTCAGTTTGCAAGATTGTCAGTCTCCTTTCTTGCAGAATATTGTGCTGAGGCTAAGAAAGGAAGGGCAGTATCTCTAAACACAATCAGCAGATAGCAGATCCCATTAGAGGTTTATCTAACAAACCAACATGTATGCAAACATTAAGAGAAAAAAGAGATTCAAAAGCTTCAAAGAAACCCTATTTTAATGACTATCTAATAAATGAAGGCTGGAGGGTTCTTATTTTAGTTCTCAAAATTCTGCACTCTAACTCCTAATTCTTGGCATTAAAGCTAATTAAAGAACATATATGTGGGTCTTGATTCCTTTACTATACTATGCAGTTAAGGTACTTGAAAGTTTCCCTTGAACAGCAAATCTAGTACTTCTTGCCACATATCCCTTGGTCCATTAAAACTGGGGTTCAACTGATCCTATCCACTAATGCAGTTCAGATATTTATTACCAGCATTTGGGAGCCCAAAAATGTAGTTTACACCGCAATCCTCCTTAAACCAGTTATCACAAAACTTGTATCGTCTAACTAGAAACTGACAAAAAGATCTCTTATGACATCTATTATGGAGCCAGAATCCCTTCCATTCCACTTTTCATTCTCTCACTACAAATGGGAGATATTCAAGTCACCCTGTCTTATACCTAGAGGTTAGCTACATGCATTATACCAGCAGGCATTCACAGCATATTCAATTTAAAAGAGCATTTCTATTTTACAGAGTAAAGAAGATGATCTTGGCAAAATGTAGAAAAACCATTACCTAAGCAAAGGGGAATGAAACATTTTTTAACCTTGAGATCATGTTTGGAAGCAGCCCAGACAGGCACATCCTTGATTCACTGGAATATATCCAGAGGTAGTATTTAGCCAGTTCCAACAGGTTCTAGAGAACCGGTAGCAATAATTTTGATTGATTCATAGAACCGCCATATACCACCTCTGATTAGCCAACACTGGCAAATACCACCTCTGATTGGCTGACAGCATAGCCATGCCCACCAAGCCATGCCCACAGAACCAGTAGTAAAAAAAAATTGAATACCATCACTGAATATATCAGAAGGGAGATATGAGTCTGCTATTCTGTTATTCTAGGGCAGGGGTATCAATCATCAGGGCAGTATCATGTGATGTATTGGGACTTTTTTCCCATCGCTAAACCAGATGTGGGCATGGCCAGCACATCCAGGCCATGAGTTTGACGGCCCTGTTCTACGGAGTCAAAATAAAAGTAGTTTTAGTCTTTCTATGGAGTTGATTTTCTGGTTTGTTGTACTTAGTGAGGCTGAGAACTATAAATGATTTATGATTGGTGCCCTTATACGTACCTTTCAACCTCACATGTTGCAGCTCAATCATTAGGATTTTCCCATCAGTTCAATGTTGGAGACTCCTTTCCTTCCTTGCCTGGACCATCTGGGCACAGAATGTGCCACCTTTAGCTTCCATCTTATCCTATATTTTTGAAGGGCAACCCTGCTACCAATACCACTATTATCAGTGTCTTCTAAGTTCAGGCCAAGTTCTGTCATGGTAGTCCTGGTTGTGAAAAACATAATGTATTGCTTTCCACAGTGCCCCCAAGTTGAGGCCTATGTAGCTGGCAAGGAAGCAAGAATAATTTTTCAGTGAGATATCTTTAATCAGTAGTGAGTTTTAACCAGTTCGGCCCAGTTCAACTGAACTGGTTGTTAAAATAATGACCAGTTTGGCAAACCAGTTGCTACTGGTTCAACTAAACCAGTAGCTTATTAAATCAGCCTCAAATACCACCATCTAAAGCAGTTTATTGTTTATTTTGTTTATTTTATTTGTTTGTCAAAGATAGCTGGCATAAGTATAAACATAAACATGAACAAAGGAGTAAATACAGGTAAATAGAGACAGTAAGACAGGAATGGTAGGGACACTGGTGCCCTTATGCATGCCCTCTTTACGGACCTCTTAGGAATGGGGTGAGGTCCACAGTAGACAGTTTGAGGTGAAAGCTGTGAGGATTTGAGGCTCTAACAACGGAGTCAGGTAGAGTATTCCAGGCATTGACTACTCTGTTGCTGAAGTCGTTATTTTCTACAAACGAATTCGAAGCAGTTTACCTTGAGTTTGAATCGATTGTTTGCCTGTGTATTA
>JANHGC010003169.1:0-15242 GCA_027560395.1 Boaedon fuliginosus | reverse complement strand
GGCTGGAGAATTCTGGGAGTTGAAATCCACAAGTCTTAAAGTTGCCAAGTTTGGAGACCTCTGTAGTGGACCATCACTTAAATATGAGCCAGCAGTATGCTGCAGATGCCAAAAATTCTAGGATGCAACAACAGAGGAATAGCATCAAGATCATAAGAAGTATTAGTACTGTTTTATACTTCAGTATTGAGTCACATTTGGAATATTTGGAATTCAGCTGCTCAGAGTTGCCTGAATCATAAAATGGGCAGCAAATAAATCTGATAAATAAATATAATACTGTGTCCAATTCTGGTCACCATGATACAAAAAAGGTGCTGAGAAGAGCAACTAAGATGATAAGGGCTCTGCAGGACAAATTGTAAAGATTAAAGGAACTAGGTATGTCTAACCTAATGAAGAGAGTAATTAGCAGTGACAAGATAGCTTTCTTCCACCATAGAGAGGTGGAGTTTGATTTATTCTCCAAAGCTCTTCAGTATAGAACAAGAAGCTTGGTTGGGAGCTTGTTAAAGTGAGATCTCATCTGGAACTAAAGAGAACTTTCTGACAATGAGAATAATTAACCAATTGGACAGCTTGTCTCCCAGAGTTGTGAGTGTACCATTGCTGGAAGTTTTCAAAAAAGATTGGACAACCATTGTGCCTGCCTTGAGAAGTGATAGAACTAGAATACTTTTAAGATCTCTTCCAGCTCTATGGCTCAATGAAAAACCCAATCATTTGATCAGCTTATGGTTCAGTGGGTTGTATGAATCCATCAAATGGGTTAATCCCATGAATAAGCTAAATATGTTTTGAAAATACAGCTATTGAATGCCATGCCTTTTTTTTTTGGTATTTAATTATGACTTATTCCATGTCAACTAAGACCACACCCCTCTATTTGGAGGTGTCTGTGTTTTTTTAGCTCCTATCATCAAGGCTTCTTTTAAAAAAATCCTTTGCTTAATGGTTTGCAATTCTCTAACTTCATGTGTTACAAAAGCTCTGACTTTAAATGAAATATTAAAATGAAAACAAAGGAAATCTTTCCTTAGCTGCTTCTTCTCACCTCTCGTGTTACAACTATGAATAAAATTCTGTTTGCAGAATTACCTCTTTAAGATACTGATTAGATAGAGGTGTGTCTCATTAGAGCAACTTTGGGAGCATTGCCAAGAAATCCACATCAGAAACACTTATTAAAAAGGAAAAGAGAAAAAAAAACACCAAAAGCATAGAGGGATATTCACAGGGACTATCAAGCTGGATAACACAAGTCAAGGACCGTTGGTTTTTCTTTACCCTTTTCTTTCTTTTCTGTGGTGTATTGAACATCATGGAGTCCAAATACACTGTCTACACCCCAAAGAGAAGTGTCAGTAGACCTGGGGGGTGTTCCCAAACATTGCAATGAAAACTGAAGGTGTGGGGAGGGGAAATGATGATGGGTGAGATGAAATCAAACTTCATGTACAAAACAATAGTTAGCTAAATAACAAGACCAATTTTTAGGAATCCATATGACAGCATTTTGTTGCAGATTCCTTTGGTCTGTACTACTGTAATAGCAATTATTTTTGCATTAACAGATAATACCCCTGATTAAATTTCTGCAGTCATAAACTAACAGACATGAGTCCCTTTGCACAATTCCCTTCACTATGAAATAAAGACGACACTCGCAGCATCTTTTTTCAATATGGATGATATGGAAAGGGTTGCAATTTAGCTCTTATGTTGTCCAACCAGGGAAGCACTATTGCTTTGCCACATTCTGGAATATGTCATTAGTCTGACAAAGCACCCAGTAGCTGAACAGGGCAGGACAGGATAATAATTGATGAAATAATACAATATCCAGATATGGGCCACTTGGAATATGCTTAGAATATTGATTTTTTTCATGGAATGTGACCCTCTTTAAGGTCAATTATCCCCAAACATAAAGGCATAATTAACAATAAAATGTTATTTAGCCTTGTCCAGGGGGATTCTCAATCATCCAGGCCATGGTTGTCCAAAAGGTGCTTTTTCAAGAGGCAACTGGACTTTATTTTTCTTTGAAGATGTTTTGCTTCTCATCCAATAAGCTTCTTCAGCTCAGAGCTCAGAGTTGAAGAAGCTTCTTGGATGAGAAGCAAATTGTCTTCCAAGAAAAACCAGAAAGTCCAGTTGCCTCTTGAAAAAGCACCTCTGGGACATTATTTAGCCTTATTGTGTTACATGTAGAACTGAGTGACTCAATGTATCAGCTGATGCTGGATCTGGGTTAGCATTTGCCAACTTTCCAGTCCCTGATGATTTATTTCTGATTTTTCTCTCTCTCTCATCTGACATGGATTTTCTTCTTTCTCCCCTACAGATTTACATAGTGTAAGCTTTCATTCTTAGAGATGAACTGAGTATTCACAGTGAACTTCAAATTCAATTAATTTCACAAAGCCTCGTGGGTATACACAGTGGAATGCCAAATTCTTCTTTCACTCTTCAAACAGGATGTATTTAATGGCTGCATAGTATTAAACTAGGCTACTAGCTTTGATGGGTTAAGAAAAGGATAAATGAGAATTTTGGATTAATTGGTTCATATATTCAGCTGCTAGATTGTTGCACTCATGTAAAGGAAATCTGATTTATTCTATGGTTTTTGTGATTGATGGACCAGTCTCCAGTTAAAAGTGCCCTTGTATTCTATGGACAGAAGCTAGATGTTATGCTGGGAAATCCTACTAGCAGTGACAATTTTTTCGTTGTATTTATATCCTATCTTTTCCCTTGGAGTTCAAAGTTATGCTCGTGCTTCTCCAATCCCATTTAATCTCCAGAAGACTATGAGCTCAGACTGATTTTATGATGTCCCTAAATCCAAGTACCACATTCTAATACTTTGGTGAAAAGATTCTTCGCCTCTCTCTTTTTCCAGCTAGCAAAAGATTCAATTCCAGGAAATAGGATTACTAGGGTGAGTCCAAATCCCAAAGGAGACACATTAATATTTCTTTATTCCATTCATCATGAGATGAGGGAAATGGAGACCAGGAGATTTTGATTTTTATTACATTTGTAAATGGATGTTTTAATTAGCTTCTTATTTCATTTGAATTCCTTTAAACTGCCATGATTTGGCAGTATACAAACTTCCCTTTTGCCTTTTCCAGCATCAGTGCTGCTGCCATCACTAAGGGGAAGTACTGTCCTTGTGACATTTTAGAGACTGGTTTTCTTTCTCTCAAAAGAATTGTCCATCCAATTCTTCCACCCACAAATGTGATAGAACAGAACAGAATTCTTTATTGGTCAAGTGTGATTGTACACACAAGGAATTTGTACTTGGTGCATAAGTTCTCAAACAACAAAGTGATAGGTCATAAATTATAAATCATAGTTACAATCATTAATCATAAGGTACAAATAACAAGTGTAAATGTAACAAGTATAATATAAGATAGCAATAGGAGCAGTTACTAGGAGTCAGAGCTGATTGAGGTGTAAGAGCAAAAGTATATAGATTGGCAAATCTAAATCTGGACATAAGAACTAGTATGGTACAAATAGCTCTTATTCTGGCTTAATTTATATATTATCTGAATTATTTTCTACTGGTTTAGCCTACCACATAGGTTTCTGATTTGGGTAAAATGGAGAAGGATAAAGCTGGATGAAAAATACTTGTTAAGTAGATTATAGTAAAAATATCCTGTTATCTGCAGAAAACAAGGTATTGAAAACAGTAGCATTTGAAATACAGCTTGTTTAGTTTTTCAGCTATAAAATATAAAGAGTAATAGAGATTGGCCATTGATTGATCCCTAGCCACCACACTACTGTACATTATTTCAACTTATTATAGTGATGAACTGAGAATTTTCTAGTGTCTAAAAAATCCTCTGACTTCTCCATAATACCTAAAAGAAATGCTTCAGGTTTCCTTAATGTTTGTATCATAAATATTTTTTCATTGACATGTTATCCAGTATGTTTTCACATGTTTGCAAGACCACCACGTATGATAAAATGAACCTGGATTTTGACTTCATTTCCATATTAGAAATCCCTTTATACATTTTTGCTAGTCTAGCTGGGGTCAAGTACCAATGATACATTACCATATTTTACAAAATTCTTTCAAACTATAATTTAATGTAAATTTTAGAGCCTTCATCCATACATCATCCCATCTATCTAGCATTATACCCAAAATTTTTGCCCATTTTACCATACACTCTTTAACATCTTCTAGATTCATCTTGAGTAGCATTTTATATACTTTAGAAATCAAGTGATCATCTCCAGAACATAAATTAATGTCCAATTCAGATTTAGTTCTTGTGAAAACAAAACTTTTTTATCAAGATTTATTAACTCTTTCAAAAATTCTATAATAATTAAACCAATCACAAGCAAATCCTTCACTTACTAGTTGTTCTCTTATCTTTATCTTAAATCCCTCTTTTTCAAACATTGATAAGTCTCTATATGTCATTCATTTACATTCCAAAAACATCTATGTTCTTTTAGTGTTTCATGAGGTGATAGCCAAAATGGCACTTTTAATCATCTTTTATACTTCCACTATACACTTGCAATCAATTGCCTAAGAGCATAAATCTTAAAACTAGGGTTAACTTTTACTTCATCATACCACAGATACTCTGGTTTCTCTTCAGATCATATACATCTTTCACCTTTTACATCACCTTTTACATACATGTGTTTGTGCGTTTCTGTATGCGGGTGCACACATGCATGTGTACTTCCAAGCCATTGTTGACTCTCCTGATGACTGATTCAACAACTCTCTGCAGTTTTCTTAAAAAGATTTCAGAGGTGATTTCCCATTTACTAATTCCTAGGGCTATGAGAAAGTGACTGGCCCAAGCACAACCTGTTAGGTTCAGTGCCTAAGATGGGACTGAAATTCCTCAGTTTCTATGCTGATGGGAATTGTGGGATTTACTACCATTTAGTCTTCACTGATTCTTGGTGCAGCTTTTAAAGGCAATTAGAGAAATCCACGTAGAGAGAAGTTATCATTTGATTGGTTATCAGTGGTTATCAGTTATCAGTGTAATGGCGCCTTTCCATTACAATCAACATCAGAGACCAGTTGCTTTGGTGGACACAGAAGCAGCTTCAGCTACTCCAATCACATCTTATTTAGAGGGTTTCCAGTAATAGCTTGCTGGAAACTCTGGGAACAACATATTGCTAGGCCAGGACAATGACTGTGGCCATTCACTTTTTCCCAGATTACCACCTTGGCTCCTTTTCGGCTCCTTGCTTTGCCCAACTAATTGCAGTGGTTCAGAGCTGCCTTTTGGTTATTTAGTGATTGATCACTCCCATATAATAAGAGGAGCCAGCATTTCTCTTTGGGTGTGAGTGACTATGATTTGGTTTCAAAATGCCAAATGCACCCAATAATTTCCCCTCTCTGTCTTAGGTGGCCTTTTGATTCATCTAGCATCTATTAGTGTTTCCAGTGTGAATTCTGCTTCAAAGTTTCTTCCTTGGGAAACTCCCTGTCACCAATGTGTCAGTTGAATGCAGGGTCCAAACAAAAAATCCCCAGGATTTTAGAGTGCAGTTCTGTAATGCACATGGGAGGATGTCCCATTTGAAATCTGTTGCGTAAAACTGTAATCATGTTTTAATACTAGTTGGAAGATATATTTTCCCTGCAGCAGGAGCCTGCTGTTTTTACATATTACCTTGTTTTAATGCCAGGTGTTTATTTATTTTTCTTGTAAGTATTTAGCACTGATGCTTCAGGGTATAAACCTCAATGAAATAAAGCAATAATAGACCCATTCATAGTATTAAACTAAGGAATATTATGGAAAGGTTGATAAGTTATTAAGTGGAAGAGATACTTACAATTGAAAATACTCACTGGTTCTTTTTTTTGCATCTTCTGAGCAGGTTGTTTCAAGAGCCAGAATTGCTAACCCCTGCCCCTTTAAAACCAAAGCTATGAGAGGCTTTGCAGCTATATTGGTGGCCCTTGACACCCTATTAAAAATGCTAATTGTACGGCAGTTAATCCACACTTTAAATAGATTCTTTTCATTTATGTTCACTACCCCAAGCACTCTACAATCCAAAAAAGTGAAATTAAAAATAAAAACAGGAAAATGTATTTTGCAGTGCAAACACAGTTCAGTAGTGGAGTTCACACTTTGCAAGCAATATGTTGTTAATCCTCAATTTCTATTTTTTGCAATATCTTGAAAGAAATATGTTTCTCTTCATCTACACTTCAAAATCACAAAATTGTAGATTCATAGAATTGTGCAGCTGGAAGGGCACACAGTGTTCATCTAGTCCAGGGTTGTCAAACTCAATTTTCATCCGGGTTGTGTTTGACCTCGGAGGGCTGGGGTGGTGGTGGTGTGGCTAGGGTGGGTTTGGCCAGCTCGACATCACTCATGTTGGGGGCTCCTGTGGTGGCCTGAGTGCTCTGCCAGCAAAGCAGAGCTCAGGAGGGCTATGTGCTCCATTTTCACTGGGAGAGACGCTGTTCCCAGGGCGGCCCCATAGGTCAGATCTAAGCACCCCATGGGCCAGATTCAGCCCAAGGGCCTTGAGTTTGACACCCCTGATCTAGTCCAACCTTCTGCAGAACACATGAAAATCAATTAAACCCTCCTCAAAAGAAAACTGTGCAACCTCATCTGATTCATGTATTTGCAAACCAGTAGATATTCCCTGTCCTCATTTATAGGGACATTTGACTGAACCTTTAGCAGCCTATAAGTTCAGGAAATCAATGAATTACACTGCGAATCATGAATCACAAGGGGAAGAAGCAAACTGGATGAGTAGGAGGTGGCAAGGTTGGGAGAGGTCACTCTGGGTATAAAAGTTAGATAAATTTGTGGAGGCAGATGAAAAATGTCTCTTGGGCATTGATTCTCCCTAAGACTCCTTTTTTACTGGTTACCTTTTAGTATAATCATGTCAGTGTTAAGTGTGGATTTCCTGAAGTCTGAAATTTTCTGCTTCCATCATGAATGTGAACATTCTTTTACACAAAACAAGAGGATATCCTCTTTGATGAAGGATGAATAGCCAGCCAGCTGTAGTGAGACTAGATTTCTCTTTAATAATAGGCCTGTGAGTCATTTTGCAGATGTGTGGGAGACGACTGCTGATCATTGTTCATATTTCATAAGAGAAGTTAAAAGGGTTTTCTTTACTCTGATGGAATGCCCAGCCCATCCCTTCGGAGGTTATAGTAACTTTGTAAGAGCAATAGTAAAGCTCACAGAGAACATTTCTGTTTTGTGAAAATTGAGTGAATGAAAGAGGAGAAGCTGCTGTTTTTATTAAGTTGCATCTTCTGCCCAGTTGTCATCATCATATCAAGGCAGGAGAATGACCATTTGTTCAAATGACCATTTGTAACAATTCTGTTGGGCTTTTTGCCAGTCTTGTATCTGAGGTAAAGAGATTTTCTGATTCTCAATTTAGGCTGTTCACTACTTTAACATAATTGCTCCGGGAGTAAAATCTTCGCACTCATCAGTTCATGTTGAATGCTTCCAAATAAGACTTTCCTTATGCATTTTCTGCTATAATGAAATATGTTTTGCCTTTGTTGTATCACTTTAGATTCAGCCCTATTTTTGTATTTTAGAAAAACGTGGGCTCTGCCACACCTTTGTCGCTTGTGCAAAGATTGTGGCTCTATAAAGATTTGCCCTTGAGAATAATCACAATAAATGCAAAGGAAATTAGATGGAATCGTACATTATATATTGGCACTAAGCTCTGGGTCTCAATGCTGAATTCATTATGGTACCTTTAAAGTGTTAAAACCCAAATTACCCAGATACATCAGAACAGCCATGCTGAACAGCTAATGAGTCTTAATGCTTGAAAGATGTTGGGAGAAAAATGCCTATCATTGCCTAGAAGTGAATAATAGGTCTTCAAAAGTGTATTTAGATTTGTATATAGTTATACATATTGATGTAGCAGTACATGGTCACAGTGGTTTATCATTGTCTGGCTTCTAATAAAGTATCAGAAGAAGGAGAGGTATTTGTCTGAATTAATTATTTTACCCTTGAAGAAAGCTGATGACATCTCAAATACTTTTGACTGAACAAAGCTCAGAAACTATTTTTCTTCAATAGATAGTCATGGGTAATAACTTCTGTGCTTAAGGGAAGGCCAGAATTCATGATCTCCCGGTTTTTAGTCAAGCATCATAACCATTACATCTAATTGGCTCTTGAGTGGACTTTCCAGATGACTAACTCCATCAGAATTGAGCAAAGGACAACCCAACTCAGATACCGAATTGGTGTGCTCTGCAGCCCAAAAGCCCCAGGTTTAGTGGTTTAGGATGGGCTTTGGAGGATAAATTGCTATTACTATGGCAGAATTTAAACTTTCCATGTTGGTCTCAATTATTCTTTCCTTGGCATCCTTTTTAAGTATCTCAGTTAAAAAATAATGGCAAGTATAAGTAATATGTGACATTACATATGTTGCTGTAGTCCAGCTCCCATGACCTTAAAAATAATAGCAGGGTTGGGTATTGGGCGCTATAATTCAGTAACATCCAGGTTACCTGCCCTTGTAGCTCAATTATTGCTTTAGGCCATCACAAACTTAAATTCTATTAGAGATTCAGAGCCATCTAAATATGACTGTGTTTTCAGTAAAGAGGAGACTCTTCTATAAAAGAGCCCTACTTTCTTTTAACTTTTCATTTCTACAAGGCAATAAAGTCAGTTTGATTTTTGAATGTTTAGAGACAAAGATGGACAGTCTAAACTTGTAGGCTGCTTGGCACAGCAGGTTTCTATTTTGCAGGCATTTCCAGGGTAGTAAGACCATCCCGAAATGATTTAGAGAGCAGATTTTCTCTCCCATTGTAACCTCATAGGCTCTGCTCTAAGGAAAGTGCTATTTTTAAGGTGGACCTATTGAGAATGCATTGATAGAACTAGGAAGAATCTCAAGGTTACACCATCTACAATTGTTTCCTTGTTAGAAGTCGATAGCTTTTGAAATGTTGATTTATTAGAAGTCAAATGATCTATCTAAAGTGGTATAAGATTTGGTCTGGAGACAGAGGCAAAATGATAATTCAGGAAGTGGAACTACTTTCCTATTTTGCCCTACAAATTGCATGGAGTAACCTGGATGAAGAACCAAACATCTTTATTTGTCTTAGTCAATGCTAGTTGGAGAATTTGGGAAGTTGTAGTCCATCTTAAAATTGATGACAGTGAGAAATGTTGGCATAGACTATATAGCTCAAATGACAGCCAGTAGGAATCATCTGGACAAAGACAATAATGGAATTCATTAAAGAATACCGAGGCTGAGGAATGTGACTAGCCAGGCATGTCAAAGAAAGTTGTTTTCTTTGTAATTTGACTTATTATTGTGAAAGATTGGGAATGAAAAACCATTGTTGATGTACTGCAAGTCACTCAGTAGTCAACCATTAATGTCAACCCATCTTAAGCCAATTCCTCCCTTATACATATTGCAAGACCCAGGAAATCCACAGCAAGTCCAGGTTTGTGTACATGTTGAACACTATCAACATTTCAAAAGCTGCTGACTATTTAAATTTATTTCAATTATTAATAGAGCCATGCAGGAAATCCTGTGGTTCAGAAGGACATTATTCCTAAAAGAATATGCTTTCCCCCCTCTCCAGATCCTCGTTAGCGTCTCATGGTCTGCTCCACTGAAAGCGTCTGTGTTTCGACTATCACAGACCGTGCAGTTTTGTAAACAGTTATTTAAGTGGGTGTTTTTAGCAGTCTGGCAGATGGTTAATACAGCTGCCTCCTCCCCCTCCCCCCAATTACATACCTCCTCTACAATTACAACTCATTATTTTTCTCGGTTGCCTTTTTTTTCAGTGACTCTTCTTTTAATTCATAAAAGGGTATATTAAAGAAATAAGTAGCCAGCAGTTGGCAATAATCAATACTCTACAGGAGAATGAGGCAATGAGCCCTCAATCCAGTGACTTAAATCTGTTCATTACCATGGCCAATCTGAACCTTTGCTGTGGTGTTTTTAATTGTGTATCCATGGTATGCACATCAGCCCTAAGCACCCTAGCAGCTTTCTGATCCAACAACTGTTCTTGGACTGCACTATTGCATTTTGATGTTCTACAGTTTTGAAGTGAAGAGCAAATAAAAAACTAAACCTAAAATAAGCGATGTGGCTTTAAGACTCTCACATTCCAAAAGAAAAATCAAGTTCAATAAGAATATATGTAATAACTCTATCCATTTATGTTATTGGCATACATGTTGTAGCTCTTAGCCTCCCCGAAATCCACTGGTTGTGGCCTGTGGCTTGCAGACATTTATTTAATTTATGCAGTGCTTTTCAATGAGGATACATGAGTTGTCTAACAAGACTGATATTTTACAAAGACATAATCACTAGAGTAAGAACCTTAAGGAATACACCCTGAATTATTTTGCAACTGGATACAGTGCAACCAATGGTTCCCCGTTTATTGATGATTACTGGTAATCTACAAGGAGACTGCAAGTGGGGCCTGGTGCAAAAATAATACAGAAAACAAAAAATAAAGTAACCAAAATCTCATGAGATTGCTGAATCCTGCAAGAAAACTTACTTCTTCCTTGGTGCCTGGAAGGATGTGAGAAGAGAAAGCTTTCCGAGATTCCCAGTCAGGGATTTTCAAGTAATTTTCAAGTCATGAGAAGAAAAAAAGAAAGATTTATCTTTCTCCTCTTCATTACTTCCATCATTACCAAATAAAAGCGTATTGGAAGTGAGAGGGTTGGCTTTTCTCTAGCTTTGATTGCATTTTAGAGTGTTTTGTCAATTTTGATTCTGTATGTGCCTATGGTCAGTGCCATGCTAGGGTTCATTAGGAAATTGAGTAAAAATATAACTGAAAACTATAATGTCCTTATTGTATGTCTGAGTATAGCTACAGTTCTAGCTATGGAGATTTTCAGTCAACCAGGTACTTGTTATTCCAAAGGTGCTTTTTGAAAAGTCAGCTGAACTTTCTTAGTTTTTCCTTCAGTTCTGAAGAAGCTTCTAGGATAAGAAGTGAAACATCTTCAAGGAAAAACAAAGGAAGTCCAGTTGTCTTTTGAAAAGGCACCTTTGGGACAGCTACAGTTCTGGTTTGACATATTTGAAAAAAATATGTGTAATTGAGCTGGGAAAAGAGAAAAAGAGGATGAATAATGATTGGAGACTAGAACACCTTCTGTCTCTGAAAAGGTCAGATTGCTTTGGAAAAAAAAATATTCCAAATTTGCTTTGGAAAAAAAAATATTCCAAATTTGCTTTGGAAAAAAGGCAACTAAGATGTCATAGCTGAAGTGTATAAAATTTTACATAACATGGAGAAAGGGAGCAGGGAGAAGCTCTTCACCTCTCAAAACACTAGGATATCTAATGAAGCTGATTGGAAAGTGGTTTATTTGTTTGTTTGTTTGTTTGTTTGTTTGTTTGTTTGTTTATTACATTTATAGGCCACCCCATTCCCATAGGACTCTGGGCGGCTTACAACAATTAAAACAATATACAAAAATACCATAATTAAAATTTAAAATTTAAATTTAGAACAGATAAATGAAAGTAATTGATCACAGAACCTTAATTAACCTGTTGAATGCATTTCTACAAGATGTATTTGTTTCTTTATTTAATTTTAGCAGGGATGGGTTTCAGCTGCTTTGGGCCGGTTTGGGAGAACCCGATGTTAACTTGACATCTGATTCGTCGAACCGGTATTTAGGACGACCGGCTGGCCCCACCCATCCTGCCCCTCCCCTCCCAGGAGTCTCCATGCGGATGCTAGGTAAGTGTAGGCTGTGTGCAGAGGCTCTGGGAGGGCTGTTTTCATTTTCCCCAGGCTACAAGGAAGCCCCTAGAGCCTGGGGGATGTGAAAATGGGGCCTCCCGGAAGTTGCAGAAGGCCCAAAATGGGCCTATTTCCAGACTCCGGAGGCGGGGGAGGCCCTTTTTGCACTCTCCAGGCTTCAGGGGCCTGGGAGGGTGAAAAACTCCCCCGCCATGGTGCAGGATGCTGAGTAGGCCAGGCCCATCGTGGCCATGCCCACTGCCCACCCAGCAACTGAGCAGAGAACCATTGCTGGAATTTTTGAAACCCACCTCTGAATTTTAGTCCAATTTAGTTGATTCTTGGGGGATTACAGTTAGTAATTTGTAATTAAATATCCATTTTATGGGAACAGGTGCCATCACAAATGTGGATGGGTTTAGAGATTGGACCAATTAATGAAAGACAATTCTATTAAGTGCTATAGTCTTGAAGGCTCAGTGTTACCCCAGTTGGGGACCAGAAATGAAATATCAGTTGTTGGGAAACAAAAGGAGAAGGAGGTTCTGTATCCATCTCCTGCTTATGACCATCCAAAAGGCAATTGGTTGGCTACTGTGAGAAACAAATATTGGAATAAGATGCACCTTAGCGTGATCTAACAGGATTTTCTTATTTTATAGGTTTTGTATAGTGTTACTTATCTACTCTTGTATAATGCCATGAGTTCAAATAATTAAAAATAAATGTTAAAAGTGGCCAACGTTTCATAAAATTGCCTATTCTCCGTCAGAGATCTTGCACAATTTCATATAAAAATTGTTCTTATCTAAAATCTCATGAAATCTCATGCCTACACCCTGTAACATCTGAAATTCTTGCAAAATTTTGGTTCTTTTTAAAATGTTAAGAGTAGAATTCTATGACTTGTCAGCAGAATGATTCCCAACACTTGCCGGAATCTATTATTGATAAAGTTTTCACTTTCTAGGGTGGGTTAACTCATAAATCGCTTGTGTTGAGGGCTGCCTGATTTTATTAAAAGGAAAAATGTATGGTCTAATTCTTGCTCAAAAAAATCCATTAACTGGTCTGGAGAAGAGAGGGATCTAAGAAAGATTCCCACTTAGGGAAAGTGTCTTAAGAATTTAAGGAAGTTGGGGCTGCTTCTCTTATTGAAGATGGAGTGATACTGAAATCAGACAATGAATGTTAAGATTTCTTTTGTAGAAGAGCAAAAATAATATCCTGGCATAATGGTGTCTGCATTGAGTTCCCATACAATCTTACCATCAATCAATACAGAGTTAGGGCAGCCTTAGGGGACTGCAGATCAGCCTCCTACCCATCGAGAGGTCTGGAGGAAGTTGTCTGATAACAACTTTCTGAGTACAGAAAGGATGGAAGTGAAATTTGGACCCTGTTTTGGTGCGGGGCTGGGATTTGAAGGATCAGGATGTAAATCATTAAACTCACCTACAAGCTTTCCAAAATATTTTGTTTTCAGGAAATTTTATGTATTTTGTGGAAAAGTTTTAAGGGTTTCTGTGTTGCATTTATTTTGGAGAGAAAATGAAAATTCAGAATTTTGCTTGCACATTTTGCCACTAAATTTTGGCAGTATGATCTCAGGACCCTAAACTGATTTGTTCATTTATTTCACAATATATCTTAAACACCAGCACTGGGTGGCCAACACCAACACAGTGTGGTCATTAAATACAATGCCATGTGACTTCCTGGCTTATGACATCAGTTCCGGCTGCAGTTGTTAATCATGATGCCATGTGACCTCAATTTGTTACTTCCTTCCAGCTTTCCCATCAATTTTTTGGTCAGAATCTGGGTGTGAAAGTTGCAAATGGCAACCATGTGATCACAAGATGCTGTGATGGCATAACATCAAGGACTCAAAAAAGTCTCCTGCTTCTGCACTTTTGAAACTGAGCAGTCTGAATAAATGGTTGGTAAGAGAGGACTATCTGTAGTTGAGTCTGATTTCAACCTAAGTGGAGATGGTTAGGATGGTGATTTGTGGAAAAGCTAATCTCTGTAGTACAGTCCCCAATCTTTCTGGCAACAGGGACTGATTTCAGGAGAAAAAATTGTCTTCCACAGACCTGGGGTGGGTGGGTGATGGTTTGATGCACAACCTGATCCTGTGCGTGTGCAGATGAAGCTTCGCTCACCCGCCTGACCTTGTGTGGCCTGGTTCCTAACAGGCCATGGACCAGGACCAGTCCACAACCCAGGGGTAAAAACCATAGTAGGCAAAAACAATGTGTTGGTTCACATTTTGAGTGAACAGTACAGATGAGAAAATTTAACATTTTTCACAGTAGCAGAGCTGAGTTCAGAATCCTCACTGAAAACATCCACTCACCTTCCACCCAGACTTTCTTGACTTCAGCAGCCTAATTTATGTAAGAAAAAGGAGAGAGGCGAGGATGCTTTTGTATATTTGCAGCAATTAGTTGCGAGAAATTCTTTCCAATTGCTAATACATCTTCCTCTAGCTGTCCTGCTGTGCCTCATCTGAAAGCATTGTCTCCCCCAGGCCTGAAGTGCAAGGACTTTTTAACTGGAGAGGCTGAGAATCACACCTGGGGCCTTTTGCGTGCAAAGCAGGTGTTTCATCATTGAGCTACAGCCCCTCCAGGTTCCTTCCTGGATAACCAAGAGCTTTGTCTGATCACCAGAGACTAGCTTGGATTCTGTTTTCTGGCCTGCTGCCTAGTCGATTTCTTTTTCCCCAGCTCTGCTTTCTATGAATGAACCAAACAGATTTGGCTGAGTGCCTAAAAGCTTTTATCAATGGAATCAACAGTTTGTCAGATCAGCAGCAATGATGAGTCATGGAAAGATCCTGTTACCTCTTGTGAATGCCTTGGATTGCAGCAGTCACCTGGCTCAGAAGGTGCCAATCTCTTTGACTAGATTCAGGAAAAAATAGTAAAGCTGCAGCACATCTACCTGTTTGCTTGATGATAGTAACTTTGGTCAGTCTGTCTGTGGGTATTACAGTGTTCTTCAATTGTAGACATTCACAGTCATCCAGGTTATGGTTGTCCCAAAGGTCCTTTTTCAGGAGGCAACTGGACTTTCCTGTTATTTCTTTTGAAGACTTCACTTCTCATCCAAGAAGCTTCTTCAGCACCTTAGAAAAAGCACCTTTGGATAACCATGACCTGGATGACCGTATGACTGAGAATCTCTACAGACTTTTAGCTATACAATTTGGGATGAACACCCTTGGAAAGGCGTGGGAGTACGAATGGATTTACAGAGGAAAAAATGCAGACTACAGGAACCAGGAGCACTACTCAGGTGACCCTGAGATAAGCCTCCAAGGGCTTCAGTGTCCCTCTAAAAGGATGCAAATGACCAGCTGTCTGCAAGGAATATAAATCCTTCCATTCCCCACTATCCTGTCAGAGCT
>JANHGC010003165.1:121773-131794 GCA_027560395.1 Boaedon fuliginosus | reverse complement strand
TGAGCCGCCCTGAATCCTCAGGGAGAAGGGCGGCATATAAATCCAATAAAATAAATAAATAAATAAATAAATAAATAAATAAATAAGCTTTATTTCATAATATGAAACATCCACATGATAATCATCATCATCATCCTTTCAGTCATTATTCACACTCAAAGGTTTCATTGTCGATTACAGCTTGTTCTATCACCACACAATTTATACCTACTTATATATGAACAAATATAAATACGCCTAATTAAAGTTATTGTTAAGTTTCTGGTTTTTAAATTAATTGCAACGTTGTTCTGTGCCAACCTGGAGTGCATTTATTAAGTTTTGCAGTTCCACCGTACAGACATTTGCCAATCTGCTGGCTGCCTTAACAACCATGCATTAAAGTGGAATTTAACAGATTAACTTGTATTTGACCTACTTCAGGTCTCTTGGTAATGAGGGATGCAGGAGCACAGAATTAATCTCTCTCAATTTGTGGCCCTCAGGGGTGCTGCTAAATTTTAGAGAGTTTGCATTTTCAAAGTCTCCCATGGTGTGAAGAGTTTCTGGAACTCAATGGAACCGACTTAATCTCAGTAAATGAAGGGAAGAATAATTGTATCTCTTCTATTAATTACATAATGAAGTTCTGGGTATTTAATCAAAGTAAATAAATGGTGGCTCCGAATTTTTTTGGCTATGAATTGAAAGGAGTAAATTACATATTGAAAGAAAAAAGTATATCAAACTAACAAAAGGGTTGCATGAAACTTGAGAGAACCTCAAGTTTTCTGCTGCATTTTTAAAAGTAAAATTTAAACTAAATTGGACTAGGGTTATCTATCTAGGGTACAGTTATCTAATGTCCAGCCTCATTAATTCACATAATAATTTAATATTTGTATGCAAAATCAGGGGGAAAGATTTTAAGTGACTGTTATTTAGATTGATGTTAAAGAGTTCAGTTGGGTAGCTGTTGGCATAATATATAGTACTCACATCTTCATGCATTTAGGAGTTTTGCAAATTTATATATTAACAACGCTGGGACTTTACCACATTCTTCTTCTTCTTCTTCTAAAGTTAAAGGAACTTTTCCAATTTCAGTTCATTTAAATACCAGTGTTGTTTTTAAAGACCATCTTTCAATTAAAACCTGATTTTGTAAATGTACCATCAGTTACATGTCAGTTATTGTCTAAAGCTAATTAGAAAATGGCAATTAATCATGGAAATAGACATATTAGACATCATTGATTGCATGTAGAATCCTCTGTTAGTTAGATATATGGAAAGGCTAATAGATTGTGCTCAGATAAACTGTTAATAAGGCATGATCAATGGAGTTTTCACAATTCCCACATAAATTCAAATAAGTCTCTCTGAATATTTAGTAGAAGTTAATATACATTCTGACCCTGTTTCCTATCCTAGTCAGTCTATAATAAATGATATTAATATATTTTTGAAACAAATGTCTAAGAGCATAGAATATTTTAATAATATATAAAAATTCATAGCAATTTTATTTTATTTTTGAATACCCAGTCTTGCAACGGAGTACCATGTATATTTATGCATTTGCCCTGAAGTCTTGTTATGAAACTAACACAAATTTTAAATAAAGCAAACTGGGTTAATTAACTTTTGGGATTTTTTTCCCTGGTAATCATTTTTACATTAATGTACTTATAATTCTATTAATAGGCTAGTTTAAGAATGAATCAGATACAATTTCATATTTATAAATTAAGGTTACAATTTAATATATTCTTACCATGCAGCCTAATTACTTAGTAGGGGCTGTTTCTTAGGAAACACACGAAAGGTTGTGTTTTACAGTGATTTATGTTTTGTATTATGAAGCAAACATATATGGTTGGCTCCAGGAAAAGAACCAGGGTTGGTTAGTTCCTATTTGAGTTAGGAGGGAAAGAAACTTCAACAAAACCTGGAGTTTTGGATAACTAGTGTTAATCAAACCTAAAGATGCTAATATATGCTAGCTGCATGCTTACTTTAAGGAGACTTCCATTTGAAATTGTAGACTGTGTTGCAAAATAATGAACAAAAAAGAAATAAATGAATTCATCAACATTTTGCCTTAGCAGATTGTTCATTGTATATTTCTAAAACCTTTGAAACTTTTTTTTGATAATATTTTGGTATTATTTGTATTATTGTGTTATAAATTTTTTAAAAGTGAAAAGTCTAGGAAGGCTATGCAGAAGGATTTGAGCAGACAGCAACATTTATGGTAGATTCTTGTGATGATCATGATAACGATGACAGCAACAACTTATTTAATATGCTATTGGCCTTTAGAGAATCTCTGGTGAATGAGCAGATCCTACTGTGTACATGCTAGTGTGGTTGTGTGCTTGTGTACAATGTCTGTCTCTCGGTCTGTGAGTTTGCACAGAAAGTCACACAGAGTTAACATGCTGCACTTCTCCCAATGCTTTCCATGTTTCAGCTAGAGTTGAATTCACTCTTCCTGCAGCTGCCAACATTGTCAGCCTTGATCTATCAGAAAGGATTTTTTTTTTCCTGGCCCAAAACTTTGAAGCCCCTTTCTAACATCTCCAACAAACTAATTGTTGTCTTCTGCTTCTGAGAACTCTCTGAAGTCCCAGAGAGTTAGTGTCTTCTCAAGGGACAAGAAAGGGAACTCACAAAATCAATTTATCAGGCTATTACGCATTGTCATCAGCCAAAACAAACCCTTACTAAAGACAGGGAGAAAAAAAAGTAGAAGAAACAGGTCTCTGAGAAAAGGTTACAGAACATCCATCTTCTAGTCTCTTCTGATTGTTTCCTTTCTTTGGGCATTTTCATACCCGTTCCCCTCTTCTAAAAGACACTTTATGACAAGCATTGTAACTTCTTCAAACCAGGGGGGAACCTCTTCTTTCGGGCTCACAGAAACTTTGCAAGGCCTGAGTGACAGCAGGAAGGGGGGCCGTTGCCACTGTGGACATTTGGCAATAAATCATCCCCCCACCCCCTTACCCCAAGCTTTGGGTAGCTGGATTCATCCCCACTTCCTGTGTGGCTATCAGTGCCGAGAAGAGAAGTGACAGAACTGCCATTGTTCCTTGCTGTGATTCCTAAATTCTCAGCACCGGGTTTCAAAGTTAAGTAAAGATATACTTACTCATCCCACCAAAAAAAAAGAAAGAAAAAGAAAAGAAAAAAAGCTAATGGTGGATCATAAACAAAATAAATGTTAAATGGTGATTTGGTGAACAGTGGATCATAAAATAAACAATGTCTCTGATTGAAAAATTATCACTTAATTGTCACTTAAGTACTGCTGGAGTTAGAATGTATATCTTTTTTTAAAAAAAATATGTATAAAATTGCCTTGTTTTCATTTTATCCTATATTACTTTTTGACCTGGAGGATTACTAATTTTTTTTTAAACTTTAACAATAATTATGTGTAAGCTCTGTGTGACAGTTAAAAGTGCTTCCTGCAGATGAACAGTATTAAATTGAGGAATCTATCAAAGACAAATGTTTGTTAACTTGCTTATTACTTTCTCCCTGGAAGTTAGCAGAGAACAAATTTATGCAGTTAAAATATTTTGGCAAGCCTCACATCCCAGACTGTTATCATAAGGCTGTATTTTTTACCACAGTGAGGATAAGTTTTTAAAATGGAGAGATTGTGATTGAAGTAGAATTCATTATGGAAAGGAGCATTTTCAATATTGGTAACAATAGCTGTATGCCACCCAGAGCCATGGTTGTGGGATGGATGGCTACACAAATGTGCAAAACAAAACAAAGTAAAAAAAAATCTCTAAGAAAAATTATACACACACACATAAACAAGCATACAAACACATTTACAGTCCTCTCCTATATAACATTCAGAGGCCTAGAAGTTCTTTCTTAGATCAATAAAAATGTTTTAATTTAGACAAGTTAGAAATGTGCTGGTGCATCTTTTGACCTGAGGGGTACTTGACCTATCTTGGAGGCATCCATGCCCATCCTAAAACACCAGGGTCACGGTTTGGGGCTGTTTGTCTGGGAGGCCTATTGCAATGCATTGGACATGAGTCTGCCTTTGAAAACAATCCAGACATTTCAGTGAGTTCAAATTAGAATGGTTAGATTGCTCCCTGGGCCTTACCTGATAGAGACATATTATGTCAATTCTTCACCAGCTATTCTGGCTGCCACTCTATTCCTGGACATAATTCAAAGTGCTGATTTTGACCTTTAATGATGTAAATGGCATATGACCAGGCTACCTGAAGGAGGCCCTCACTAAAGGAAAGGAAATGCGCTTCTTCCAGAGATGGAGATTTTTCTGTGATGGCCCTTCATTTTATGGTCTTCTCTTCTTTTTTTTCTTTGCTTTGCTCATCTGGGGCAAGATTAGCTTCATTTTGGCACCAGAAGAAGATCTGTTTTCCCAAGGTTTTTAGTTGACATTCAGATGTATTTTAATTTATATTGTTTAGATTTTCAGTGACCACCTTGTAGCTTCCTAGTTTACATGGTGTTTTTATTTTGCATCTCGTGGTTTTATTCAAATTGTATTCCTAAAATGTGTTGTATTATAAACCATCCAGGTTATTAGGTAGGTTTTTTTTTAAAAAAGGAATAAATAAATAAATAAATAAATAAATTGTTTATTATTTGTAATTTTTATTCCTTCATAAAAAAAAAAGTATCATTCACATTTCTTAGGATATGTCCAAGTGGGTGTAAGATTCTTTGCTTCTGTCTTGGAGCTCCCTGATTACTTCCATTGTTGTTCAGTTCTCTGGTACTGCCACTCAACATATAGTACGCACATTACAACAGGCACAAACTGCAGCTAAAAGTAATAATAACTGCATTCGGAGATCACGTTAACTTTACAACCCATTTTATGACTTTTCTTGCCTGTATTGTTAAGTGAATCATTGCCTTTGTTACTTAACATGGTTGTTAAGTGAATCTGGCTTCCCCATTGACTTTGCTTCTCAGAAGGTCGCAAATTGATCACATGACGCCAGGACACTGCAACCGTCATAAATACGAACCAGTTGCTAAGCAACTGAATTTTGATCATGTGACCATGGGGATGCTGAAACAGGCCTAAGTGTGAAAAGCGGTCCTAAGTCACTTTTTTCAGTGGCGTTCTAACTTTGAACGGCCACTAAATGAACTGTTGTAAGTCAGGAACTACCAGTGTTAGATGTAGGAGGTTAGGATTTGAGGTTTGGATTGCATGCCTACCTATGGTGTATGGTAAAATTAAGGTTAATGTTGACTTCAGGAAAACCACTTGATTAGGCAAGCCATTTTGAGCATGATTTTTTTTTTTAAATGTGTTTATTGTGATGGTAGTGTTCTATGAAGGACTGGAGAAAAACAACAACACAGGTTTGATGTAGTGAAATATGTCTTTAAAACCGAATAACTAGAATGAGAATGGAGGGATGGAAACATCTGCGTGCCCATCATTCTGTCATTTTGGTGGGATGTAGGTATTTCCCCCCACCCAAGCTTCACAGCCATTAAGGGTGTTCCTTTTAGACAAATCAGCCACAGAAGGCTAACCATATATAATTCTTGTTGATGCTGGCAGTGGTGAGATGACTGTTCTTTTTCGAATATCTCCTGACTGAGTGCACTTCCTATACAGAAGATAAGGGAAGAACTTTGAGTGACTGTGGAAATATAAATAATGAATTTGTTAAAGTGGGTCTGTCTCCACTATTCTGTTTTCCAGCAGAATGGTGAGTTAAAATCAGTAGCAACATCTGCTTCCAGATCCGTTTTTATTATGTAGACATAATGGCTAAAGCTCTCTTTCAAAAAGAACAGTTTGTGTATGTGCGTGTTTACGTGTGGCGAAGAATGCTGTGGACTTTTTAAAAAATGTCATAAGCCCCTGCTAGGAGCTCGTGACCTAACGTTCGAAAGAGTAATCGGGCGAGTTCGCGCACAAATTTCTGCCGATCCAAAGTGGATATATCCTTTCTGTTTTTTTTTTTAAGATGGAATGTGTTTTTTCTTTCTTTCTTTTTTTTAAAAAAGCTGCTTTTCAATTATCATTTTTGGAAAAAAAATGAGGGCATTTGAAAGGCTCCTGCCAATTTTATCAAGGGATGGTGGGGTCGTAGCTCAGAGTTTAATAGCAAAGTGGAAGAGGGTGCTTCTCATTCCTTTTCTGTATGTGTATTGCAAATAGATTCTGGTGGGCCTATCACGCTTGATTGATATCAACTGGTTACAGTCTTTGGCTGGATGTCTTCTTTTTTCTTCTTTTTTAAATAATAATGTGCCGTGTGATTTAATGAGGGGGGAAAAAAAGCCTTCAAGGTGCTTTTGGATTTCACAGTCAAATTGTTACAGAGAGTATATGAGACATGGGTTTTCTAGGCTTCATGACAGTTTTATCCCAGTTCATCATCTTAACTAAAAAATAATCCTATCTAACTTGAAATCCACATCAGCCATAACCAGAAAATAAATCCAGGCCACAGCTCAGACTTGTAACCTAACAGCTATCATAAATAATCAGAACCTATTTGAAGGTGGAAGATGGGACATTAGAAGCTATTTACACTACTGGAGTGATCCCATCGATCAGTTACAGCAACCCGTAGATAAGACTCATATGATGTCATAGTAATTTATGGTGAGCATTGACAGTAAAACCCCCATAGAACCTTCTCTCTGACAGCTTCATTCATTTCTTGTTTGTGATGCATTTTGTTGTTAAAGGAGAATCAATAGCAAATAGATGCTATTGAGAATTTTTACTGGTAAAATATGTGGAAAAATTCCTGTATTGTTCATAACAGGCTGAAAAATTAAAAATCAGAATCAGAATAAGGAGTACTTTATTATTTTTACATAAAATAAAACTATCAAAGCTGTTGAATAAGTGAATTGTGACAGAAAACAGGAATATGAAAACTGAGCAACGTAAGATGTTTTCTTACTGAACATAATTATGTGCTTGTAGCACCTTCTTAAATTTTCTTAGATTACATTTTTGATTGGGTTAATTAAGACAATGAAGTAGATTCCTGAAAACAAAAGGAAAGGTAATGGTTGAATACAGGCATTTCTAATGCAGAAAGCATGCACTGAGCTTTGACAGTATCCTAAAATACTCAAGAATTAGAATGTGCTATTATTACTAACTTCCACAACCTGATTACTTTTAGATGTATTGATTATAACTCTTTTAATCCTCAAACAGCAATGAAAAGACCACATTGTTTTATGGGGTACTAAGACTGGGGACCCCAGTCTGGGGAAGCCTAAGATGCAACATCTGAACCTCTCCCATTTAAATTAAACGTTCAGAATTACATTACAGCGTTTTGTAAAAAACAAGATTTTCTCTTTAAATTAGTGGCAGAAATTTCCTTCCTTCTTCCTTGAACAATCTTTCAGCTTCTTTATCTTTTTTGTTCAAACATACTGAATATTTGACTGAAAATATTTTCAAAGGTTCAAACAAATTTCTCCAACCATATTATGAGGCTGATAATGGCCTTTGGAGGCTCCAGAATGGAGGTGGTGCGGCTGTCCTGGATCTTTCAAAGCTTTCAATACCATTAATTGTGGTATTGAAGTGCTGGACTCACTCTGGGGATTGCAAGTGGGAGGCATTGTGTTGCAATTGTGATGATGGGAGAGAAGTCAAGGCCTGGACCCTGCAATGTTTGCTTAGTCACTATTTGAAATTATAACGGCACTGAAAAACGTGATTTATGACCAGTGTTCACACTTACAACCGTTGCAGCATCCCTATGGTCACAAGATCAAAATTCAGGCACCTGCCAACTGGCATGTATTTATGATACTTGCATTGTGCCAGGGTCATGACATCACTATACGTTCCCAGGTGGCTTCCGGCAAGCAAAGTCAATGAGGGGAGCCAGATTCACTTAATGGGCACATGATTCACTTAACAACTACAATGATTTGCTTTATAATGGTTTGCAATAAAGGTTGTAAAATGAGGCAAGACTCAACAACTGCCTTGCTTAGCACCGGAAAAATGTGGGCTCGGTTGTGCTCATAAGTCAAGGACTACCTGTATAGTACACTAGGCCAGGTAAGTGAGGTTATGGTGTTATCTAAGGACCTGGAGACTGGATGTGGGTGGACCAACTTTGCCTCAACTTGACAAGATAAAATGGCTTTAGGTTTTGGCTGTCTAGAATCTGATGGTCATTTCTCTCTCAGTGGGGTTGTACTTCCCTGAATTGGGATGGTGTGCAATTTTGGATCCTCTTGGACTTACATGTCCTGCTTGATGACCAGATAACAGCCATTGCTATGGGGCCTTTTGCACAGATTTGTCTTGTGTGTCTATTGTAGCCTTTCCTGGAGACATGCTCACAATCGCTCATACCTCCCTGATGGATTATTACAATGTGCGTCACATGGGGCTGCCCTTGAAGAGCACTTGGAAGTTACAACTGGTCCAGAAGACAGTGGCATGCACAGTAATAGGTATCAATAGGTTGCCCATATTACACGTTCCTTTTTTTAAGGGATGCAGTGGTTCAGTGGGTAAGACGCTGAGTTTCTCGATCAGAAAGGTTAGCAGTTTGGCGGTTTGAATCCCTAGTGCTGCATAACGGAGTGAGCTCCTGTTGCTTGTCCCAGCTTCTGCCAACCTAGCAGTTCGAAAGCATGTAAAAACGTAAGTAGAAAAATAGGGACCACCTTTGGTGGGAAGGTAACAGCGTTCCATGCACCTTTGGTGTTTAGTCATGCTGGCCACATGACCATGGAGATGTCTTTGGATAGCACTGGCTCTTCGGCTTTAAAACAGAAATCAGCACTTCCCCCTAAAGTCAGGAACGACTAGCACATATGTGCGAGAGGAACTTTTACCTTTACCTTATTACACTTTTATTGCACAAACTACAACCTTGAGCCTGGTGATATTTGCCAAATTGCAAGGAGCACAAGTAGCCTGCAGTGCTGCATTCTAACCACTGTGCCACTGTGGCTCTTGTTAAGTCCCCCCCCCCTGTATTTGCATAAGCTTGTGACCTTCAATGGACAGCGGACAATATGGAATTCTGCATGTGAGAAATAATGAGCAGGTCAGATTTACCATGTACTGCCTTGAAAGACTATGTGTATGTATGTATGTATGTATGTATGTAGGTAGGTAGGTAGGTAGGTAGGTATATATGTATTTTATTAGATTTATTTGCCACCCATTTCACCTCAAGATGACTCTGGGTGATTTATAACTTTAAAAGCAATAAAACCGTAAAACATAAATATTTCTAAAAACAGTAAAACAGAAATAAAATCACAAGTAAAATTACAGTTAAAAGATGGGGAGGAAGGGAGAAAGTAGGATGCGCAGAGAGGGAGGTGGGTTTTTCTCTTAACCCATCAACCACCTCCAGGGGGGTACTGCCCCATTGGGGCCCCAAGCCAGCTGGCAGAGCCAGGTCTTTGGACACTTATGGAAGGTCAGAAGGGTGGGAACAGATCTTATCTCTAGGGGATTAAGAAGTTCTAAAAGGCAGGAGCCATGACAGAGAAGGCTCTTTTTCTGGACTCCACCAGCTGGAATTCCTTGACTGAGCGGGTCAATATAAATTTAAACAATACATTCAGTTATTTGTTGTTAACAAATGTTTAGCACCAGCATAGGAGAAGGGCCCTTGTGAAATTTTATACATCATGGTTCTAAATAATTAGACTAGCTTTGGATTCAGTATGACTTGAGTGGGTAGAGAACAAAATAGCTGTCAGTGCACTCACTTGGACTGGATCTGCTCCTGGGAATCATTTTCTGCAAGCTTTTATGCAGAAGGTAGTGAAAACATTATTTTTATATATATTACTAGTCGATAACCTGGCATTGCCCGAATATTTATTTATCCCAATCCTGTATCAGATAGGAAAATTGTGTAATCGGGACTCACACTGTTGTACTGTCTCTCTCCTCGGGAGTTTCTTGTCTTCGCTGGTGTTCCTTTTTTTTTTATTGCACTTGGCCAATCGCCTGATGTTTCCTTGGAGGGCTGAGAGGGAGCCCCCT
>JANHGC010003165.1:91014-104255 GCA_027560395.1 Boaedon fuliginosus | reverse complement strand
GTGAATTGCTTTATATTTTCTTGACCAGGTTATAAAATGGTCTTAATATGGTATCAAAACTTTTACAAATTGCTAGTAGAGACATTAAAGCATACCTTTTTACATATTTGATTAATTGTTTTACAATGACTAAATTACAAACATAAACAATTGTGGTATATATAATTGTTTTAAAGGAGTTCATTGTATATCTTTCTTACTTGGGTAGTATATATGTTCCATAATGGCTCATGGGATTTAGATTTTGTCATAGAAAACCCTTAAATGTGTTTCTTTAAGGCAACAATCTGAGGCTTGTTAGAAGTTTCATCATAAATCCAGAATTCTTAAATATCTGAAGAAAATGTTTTGGAAAAAATTAGTATAGGTGATTATCATACCTTTAACTGATCTGATTTATGTACTTGTTAATTTTTAAATCCTAAGAAAATGCATAGTTGATTATATATTTTTGAGTAAGTCCCAATAAATTCAGGAGGCAGAGGTTGAGCAGATATGTCTAGCATTACCTTGTAATAGTAATGAATAAATCCCACTTAATAGGCTCTTTTCTGAAGAAGTACACATGTACCTTGAACTAAACTACTTCTGGAGAATATATTTACAGCATTGAACTCAAACTGATCTCTAAGGCAACTTGTTGTGGTTGTCATAAAGCTGGAAAGAACTTAAAATGAACATAAGAGAATAAGGAATGTTCTGGTTAAGTCAGCCCTTGGAGGTAGAACAGACTTTACAAAAATGCCTGGAGGTAGGCAATCATAACAGAATCTTGAAATCTTGACTGTATTTTTCCTTCTTTCCTTGTTATACCCCAGGAAGTTAAGAATGGAGTCACTATGAATTTCTTTCTGATGTTTTCTTTGATTCACAGGCTTAAGAAACAAGAAACGTTATAGGGACTGCACCAGTAGAAGCCAAACCAATTTCGTTGTATACATGATGTACAATGACAATAAAGGCTTTGAACTTTGAACTTAAAACACATTTTTGTAATTGATGAAAGGTCATCTCTGTGACTCTCCATAGATTAGTTATGTGCTCTGGCTGCTGTACCCCAGGATATGAGATTGTTTGGTCTAGTTAAGGTGTTAGACTAGCATCAGAGAGATTTAAAGTCAAGTCCACCTTCAGTCCACTGGGTGATTGGGTGCTGATGGCTCTTTCTTAACCCAACCAGTGTATCATAGCGTTCTTGTGGGAAGAAAGGGGAGAGGGAAGGTTATGTATAACAATTAGAATTTTGGAAGCAAACTCAGTTTATGAATATAACTAAAATATCTTCATAAGGCATAGTAGTTTTATTATTGCTGCTAAGTAACATTCACCAATTCAGAGTTCTCCAGATAAGTGCGGACAGTTAGAATTCCTGAACTCCGTGACCATTAGTTACGTTGGGTGGGAATTCTGGGAATCCTATTAGTTCCGGACAGTTCTATATCAGAGAAAGTTTCTATTTGTAAACCATGGCTTCAGATTATAATTGTTATGGGGTGGTACCTGGTGTAGCAATCTACAGGTTAATTTATTGATTAATGGAAGGAGATGGTCCTTATGCCATTATTCACATAAGTCACATAAAACAGACACCTGTTATAACTAAAAACTTTCTCCATCTATGCAAAATAAAGACAAATCAGGGCAGTAGTACAGATAGAACTAAACAAGGTTTTAGCTATTATGGATTATTGATGGAAACCCCATACACTGTGTTGTGCTTGGATGTTATTTATTTTCATAGGTTTATTCTTAGGCTAGAACTTAGTCTAGTTCTGTTATTTTTTAATATTGTTCTAAATGAAGAAGGAAATGTAAACCTTTCAGAGTCTTGTTGGATTGGAATGGCCTTTAAGCCCCAGTAAATAAATAAAAATAGATAAATAATTAGAATCAGCTAACTCAAAGTATGGAAAACATGTCTTTATTCTATATTTTCCGCAAGTTTGTAGAATTAGTAAGATGGATTGATCCTGAAATATGATTTGTGTTGGCCTGAGTCCTCATAAACGCATATTCTTGTAACAACAACAGTCAATGTTTCAAAATATCATTAGCTACAGAGCGTGTTTGAGAACAGGATATATAGCAACAAAGCCACTGACGTATTCACTTACAGTGTAGATACAATACTGTAAGATCCCTTGTGAATTACCTATCCATCATGAGGAGCACAGATAAGAACACAAGAGCCTTTTTTGCTTCTTGTTGGAATCTGCCAACCAGAAGCATCTGATGGAGGGCTGTGTTCTCTGGATTCCAGTTCCTAAACAGAGAGAGATTGTGTATTCAGCCTCAATTAATATTCTGTTGCAAAACAGAGCTCAGAAGCTTGCAGATCACAAGTTGTCCCAAGAACTCTCAAGGTTGCACTGCCGACATTTGATACTGTATTTTTGCCTCTCTTTCTTGTTATTAATAAATTAAGCCATAGGACAGATTCATTAAACCTTTATAGGGTTGTCAGGCATGTTTACTGAGCAAGCCCCTACTCATCTCTCCCCAAAATAAAAAATAATAAAAATCTAGCTCTCAGAGGCTTTTTGAGGCTGTAAATAAAAGGATGACCAACTGAAAGAAAGTTGGCCATGTTGCAGAAGATGGAGTCTCTAAAGTACCAAGATTGCCCCACAGAATCATGGGTGTTACGAGAGTTTCTCTCAATGGCCTGCAAGAAGGAAATAGTTCCACAGGAGAATTTAGAACAAGCCATTTTTGTTTTTGCTGCCTCAGAGAAAGTTAAACAATCCATAGGTCAGAGTGACAAAACTCCCTAAGAAGGATGAGAGAAGGATGAATAAGAAAAGACATTGTTTTTGCTTTCCCTTTCCCTAGTCTTGTTTTCTTTGTGGTTTTTTGAAAAATAATTTATATTTCAGCCTAAAAGCCAATGTCTGCTCTCAGTCTCTTGGTATTGATGTAATGTTTATTTTCTGGAACTGAAGCTAAATTTTGGTCCGGTCTGCTGGAAGTTGGCTGGAACATATCCACATCAAATTCTGAAACTGGGATAATGCATTATTAGCCTGTTCTGCTGGAAGAAGACTTTTCCCTAAGTGCTGAGTGGAGGAAGAGAAAGGGACTCAAGAATTAAGGCATGTGATGATAAGGGTGTTGTGGCTGAAATGCAGAATCATGCATATGATGTTTGTAAATAATGCAACTGATTGTAATGACGAAGTGTTTATATACGATGTCAAGTCATGATAAATTTGGCCTTTTTCTAATTGGCCAGGGATTTAAAACGAGGACTAGGATTATTAAGCAATCTTAAGGCTTTACATGGTTATTTTGCATTCTTTGGGCATAAATACAAAGGACCACCAAAAGTTGGTACTTGGCTATTGAATTTCAGAATGGAGTCTTGGAGGTGTTATATAGTCCTTAGGCCATGGATTGTTCATCCTTGTACTAAATGAAAACAAAAGCAAATCACATAATAGGGAGTCCCTTGATTACAGCCACTTGTTTAATAACCACTTAAAGTTACAATGGTACTGAAAAAACTGACTTACAACCAATCCTTGCACTTATGGCCATCACAGCATTCCCATGGTTGTATGATCAAAATTCAGGCACTTAGCAAGTGGCAATTTTACAATAGCTGCAGTGTCCCAAGATCACATGATCACCATTTGCCACCTACCCTGCTGGCTTCCAAGAAGCAAAATCAATGGGAGAAGCCGGATTTGCTTAAACAACTGCATGGTTTGCTTAACAATTGTGGCGCAAAGATCACATAGTTGGGTTGGTTCAACTCCTTGGTTAGCAATGGAAATTCTGGTCTCAATTGCCCAATCATAAGTTAAGGGCTTTTTGTATGTCATAGTGAATACAAGAAGAGAATCAAAGGCAGTACTGGCAGTATGGGAACAAAGGTCTATAATTCTCTTTTAAATGATCTTCTAGTTTATGAAGACATCTGTCTTGGTATCACACCAAGTGAAACAATTGAATGAACAATGCACAATATTCTAATGCCTTATGCAGGGTGATGTTTATTTATCAATAGTTCAACTAAATTCTGCATGTTTTATCTGGAATTTGAGAGAGATGCAACATAATAATTACATCATGCTTTTGGTGTGTACTTTTATTTTTAAAATTATGATTATTCTTAGTTTTTGTTTATTATGTAGGGGTGTGGGCTTTTGGGGGAAAGAACAGAAAAAAATAAAATGAATAGTAAATAAAACAAATAATTATTTTATAACTGACCAATTAAACCATCTGCAATAGTAAAACTAAACAATTAATGATACTAAATGTAGATCAGTCTGTTGTTTTCTGTGTTGTGAAGTCCAAATAATAAGTTTGTCCTCAACAAGATTGCATTCTTAGTTAAAATTTATTTTGAAACCATTTCCCACTAAGTTGAAAGGCTTGGATTATTTATGGTACAAGGCTAATTCAGTTGACTAAAATCATGAAAGTAGATATAAAGTGAATTTATTTAATGCCATAAGGATGAACGGCTTATTTGAAAGAAATAACATAGAAATAAAATCCAAGTTAAAGTTTGGCTGAATAGTTTAGGATTAAAGTTGCAAACTGCTTTGTCTACTACAAGCGTGTATTGTTTTAATTGATTTTAATATTCATACACTTTTAAATTACTGTAGCATGATGTTTGTTATATCAACTAAATGAGATCAAGACATGAACCTACAATGCAAGCCATACCTAGAGAAAAGCTTGTAATTTCCAATACAAATTCAGTTTGGCTTACTTTGCTATTGCTAAGTGCCTCTTAGAAAGTTCAGAAATGATGAATAACAATGCCAGTAATCTCAGACAAGACAGATAGAGTTCCTGTCTGATTAACTGCATTGTAGTTTGTGTATGTTATGTACTTTGATGCTCTCCAAGATGTAATGTTTTCTGCTTTTTAAACTTTACTTATTTTTCTTCTAGGAAAGAACAAGAAGTCGATTCAAAAGATGCCATTATCCTACATCAATTCTCAAGGCCAAATAATGGCATTCCCAGTTTATCTCCTTTCTGCTTGAAAATGGAGACTTACTTGAGGATGGCTGATTTGCCTTACCAGGTAATCTGGTGAATCATGAACCTTAGACCAGAATTATTTAGCATCTCTAACTAGATGTAATTTATTATTCGTTTTGGTTCTAAATATATAATCAGAAGCAGCAGCATCTGCAGTGTGAGGATGTCAAACCTAGCAAAGATTGAAGATTATGATGGAAGCTCCACCCCTGTTTTTGAATGTCCACATGACAGTTACAGATGGACAAAAAGAGTGGGAATTCCATCATAACTCTTTGTTTGCTATCTTTGACATCCTCATCCAATAGGTGCTGTATAGAAAATTACATTATTTGTATCTTAAAATTATGTAAATGAAATAAAATAAAGCATAAAGTATCATATAGAAATATCTATGTGTTGTGTTCACTTTTGATTACACTGTATTATTACTGCAGGATCCAATCTGGGTTGGTCATTGAGCCCAAAATTTATGTTGCTAAGTGAGACAATTGTTAAATGAATTTTGCCCCAGTTTATGACCTTTTTTGGTGGGAACCACTGCAATTGTTAAGTTAGTCACACAGTTGTTAAGTGAATCTGATTTCCCCTTCGATTTTGCTTGTCAGAAGATTGCAAACGGCCATCACATGACCCTGGGACACTGCAACTGTCAGAAATCTGAGTCAGTTACCAAGGGTCAGCATTTTGATTACCTGACCATGGGGATGCTTTTTCTGTGCTGTTGTAACTTTGAATTGCCCACTAAATGAACTGTTGTAACTTGAGGACTATCAGTGGGTGGGTAGCATTTTTTTCTACTAACTTTCTACTTTCTAATGGAGAGATCTTAGACTTTCTAATGGAGAGAGATCTTAGACCACGTGAATTTAGGACTTCGTTGTTGTTGTTAGCTGTGAAGTCATGTCTGACCCATCGCGACTCCATGGGCAACATTCCTCCAGGCCTTCCTGTCCTCTATCATCCCCCGGAGTCCATTTTAGCTCGCATTGACTGCTTCAGTGACTCCCTCCAGCCACCTCATTCTCTGTCGTCCCCTTCTTCTTTTGCCCTCAATTGCTCCCAGCATTAGGCTCTTCTCCAGGGAGTCTTTCCTTCTCATGAGGTGGCCAAAGTATTTGAGTTTGTAGGACTTAGGCTCTGCAATTCAAGACAACAATTCTTCCACTTTATTTTGCAAGGTGTTATCAGGGAGATAGCAGTGTTCAAAAGAGCTTAGAGGAGTAACATAAAAGCCAGTCACCAGTGGGTGACATTCCTTCCTTTAAAATACTGGCAGTGCCAGGGGAAGATTGTTATTCTTTAGAGATAGACTCCTCCCATTACTTTCTTGGAGATCTGTCTCCACTTTAGGCCATTGTGTTCTGCACTCTGTTCACCCTCTTAACTTTTACTGGAATAGCACAGAGGACATACTGCTGGAACCCTCTTCAATAACCTTGGCCTCACCCCTTTTAAGCTGTGAGTTTGAAGTTGTTTTTGTGTTGGGATACTTTTTTTTTTTTTCAAAACTGTCTTTTCAGCGTTATCATTTCTTTCTTTCTTTCTTATTTTTTCAAAAAGAAGCTTGCTTAACTTTTATGTATGTACTTGGCAATGAGTTACTATAAAGCAAATAAAGTGATGTCTCAGCTGCCTGGAAGGGGTGATACAGAAGATAGTGTTCACACCCTCATCTTTGTATTCCGCTCCTTCAAGGATATCAGTAAGTAAATAGTACTGAGACGCTAATATGTTTAATAAAGAAACAATTTCTCAGTCCCCACAGTTGTAACTGTGGGAAAGGTAATGCATTCCTCTAAAGCTGTTCAGGTGTTCTTACTGATATTATTGACTTAAACTTCAACTGTATGACCACCGGAATCAAGAGTATTAGGAAAAGATACAGCCTGCCTCCATCAAAAAGACTTAAAATTGTTGATGGCTGGATTTATTTTCTTTTTGAATCATCCAGAGACTTCACAAAAAGAGACATTCGGTGATCATTTAAAACCTCTGTGAAGTACTTGGAAATGAGTTGAGGCGGACCAGTGAGCCTTGGTGCTGTAAAGTGTTCACTTATTTAGAGTGGAGGAGATGTTCTTACATGTTATATTTTAAGGGAATCTCTGCAGGAAAGTGCAGACGAAGGTATAACAGCTTTCCTTGTTCTACTCTGTATGTATCTGGGTAGGTCAGGAAGCATTTGGCAACTTTCCATCTTCATTTGTGCAGGGTGAAAGTGGCTTCAGCTGTATTCCTTGTGCAGCCATCTAGATGCCCATGTGCCTCATGCATCCTGTTTTTACTCAGCTGCTAGAACACTGAAAGCTTAATCCATCTTGCAAAAGCTTACATTTGCAACTTCCCTTTCTGATACGATAATGTGACCAAAAGAATCAGATTACGATTCTCCTGGCAGTCTTAAAAATATTTTATAGATCTGCATACACTTTTCCCTTCCACTTGCTTTTGGATGCAATCCATTAAAAACGTTCTTTTTCTTGGAAACGAGGGCTGGCATTGGATCATGGCTATTTGGCACAGATAACAGAGATAACCATCGCCATAATGAGTGGACACCCTACAAACTGAGAGCCTGTAATGGGGCCGCCAATGGTCTGTTGAGAAGCCCATCCTGTTCTTCCTTTGGTCCACCCGCTATCTTCTCTAGTTTATTGCTGCCTCTGCCATAATTAGAACATAACTGCTAACAGGCCTTCTCAGACCTGTGAGAGTGTTAGCAGTCACTTTGGCATCTCCTTGTGATAAGACTCTATGATGGATCATGGAGTCCATTCGGAAGGACTGCCAGAGCACCTGCAAACATACTCCAGACTCAAGCGGACCTTTTATCAGCCCCATGTTAATTTCATAGTGATTTGCAGAGGAAACTTTTGTCTGGGATGTTTTAATTTGGCTTCCAGTATGATGTCTGGGATGCAGTGAAGGGGCAAGGTCTATGTTCAGCTGTTTGTGCAGAATGGTTTGCACCATTAAGCAGAGAATTAATTAAAAATCCAACAGAAAAATAGCTCTTTGTCACCTAGCAGGACAATCTAGGGACAGTTCAAAATTAGTGTCTCAAAATGGAGGCCACATATATACATACTTATTATAATATTTCCTTTCTGAATAGCCAAATGTATGCAGAGAACAGTAAAAGAAAAAAACAAATACTATAGTAAGAAAGGCAATTAAAGGCACAAAATTAAAAAAAAATCCTGAAACATATAAAAAACTGGCTTATATCAACATAATTTGCTGAACCTCACTGTACCTTTGTCTTCTTGCAAACTTTGCTTGCTTCCAGTACATTCATCCACTTCCTCATCCACTTTCTCCTCTCTTCTTTTGAGGGTGTCATCATTAAATCACAATGTGTTTGCCTTTCTCCTCCTTTTGGCCATTCATAATTCTTTTGCATATTAAGCGAGTATGAGAAGTGACAGTGAGGAAAATTTGGAAAGTGCATTGTGGTTTTATCCAGGACATGTAGTGTGTTTCCTGCACACTCCATGCCCAGAATAAAACCACAATGCACTTTCCAAATTTTTGCTCCTCTGCACATCATTGATAAATGTAAGAACGTGGGAAGTTTATTGTATGCTGGTTTAGTCATTAAGCAAATCTGGTTCCACCCGTTGACTTTGCTTGTTGGAAACCTGTTTGGAAGGTTACAAATGGTGACCACATGACCGCAGGACAAGCCAACTGTTATAAATACATGCCACATACCAAGCGCCTGAATTTTGATCACATGACCATGTAAGAGAGTGTTTTTGATGGGGAGGGAGAGAATTATGAAGGAAAGTGTGTTGTTTCACAACTGAATGCCTAAGGGAAACAATGTTGCCCTTGTTTTCCAGACAGCCCTCTGCCACTTACATTTTTTTAAAGATTATTTTAATTTTAAAGAAAAATAAAAGGAAGCTGTCAAAGCGATCATCTTTATTTTCAGGAATGCCCTTAGCTTAAAACATCCTACTGTCAAGAGAACCGGGGCCAAGGATTTTCCAGCTACGGAACATAAGTATGATTCCTTATTTCCTTCAGTTAATCTTGTTATTTGATTTTCATTAAGCTAACACAGTACAGAGCATAAACTGCCCAATATCTTCACACACCTTTTTTGTTTTTTTTTAATTTTCCCAGAGTCTTTAAAAATCAGTGTGTAGAGACTGGAGATCCCAAACTGATTTAATCAAATGGTCTATAATGAGCATGTAAGGACTTATCTCCAATCAGTGTAGCATCTGAAAGAGCTTTTCTCTGTTCATTGAAAAAATATCATGAACATTTTATTCATAGCTTTCATGCTATGCGATTTGTTTAATGTTCTCTTCCCCTTGGCAAATCTTAGAGAATCATTTTCCTTTTTAAGCAGCCAGCACCTTTTGGAAGATGCAAGGAACCTGTTATATTCTTCTGCATTTCCCCCTCTATATATTTACTTATTGATTCTGTTTTCTGAATAGTTGTTGAAAGAACAGAAGTTTGTAAATTGCACAACCCCAAACAGTAGACCCATTTCATGGCAGCAAGCCCAGATGCTGTCAAATGTTTTTCCTCTTTCTGGCTGATTCTTGACAATTATTATGGATTACAGAAGTGTTAACATTTCTGTATTTAAACATTTTGGGTTGTTGTTCCCGTTAAGTATCCCATGTACTCTATTTTATAACTAGTCGTCTGTTTTAAAGAAACAAAACAAAAGCAAAAATGCATGCTCTTTCTGATAGCAACTGATAGTGAGGCCTAAGAACCATGTTTCATTCTTTGTTCTTCAGCATTACAGCCTTTTCTAATAATTTTCTTCAAGGCTGTGAAAAGACTTGAAAACAAAATTACACTTCATTAGCAAAAGTGGCACATAAAATTATGCTTAAGGGGGAAACAAATATACTAAATTTTATTTTTCTCCACAGTTATTTCCACAGTGATTTATTTACTACATGTATGTTATTTTTTTTAATTTCTCTTAAGATACAAACATAGTGATTTATTTTCTTAATTTCAGCATTTCCTTTTGAAGTCGTTGCTCTATCCTATCCATAACTTTGATACCTATTTATAGGCTCCCTCTCCTGCTTAAGCAGGGGGCTGGACTAGAACACCCTTCATGGTCTCTTCCAGCTCAATTCTGATTCTATTTCCATCCTTACATCTGCTAGTTTTTTTTTTACTGCTCCTGCTATCATTTCACACTCATTTCAAAGAGCTGCCATTCAGAGATCTGCACAGCACAATGTCTGAAAATTTTCTTTCTATCACAGAGAGCTTCCCTACTTCACTAAGCGAGTTGGAATAGTAAGTCTGTATAAGTTAGATTGCCCTTGTCCAACATCAGAATACAATTCATAACACAATGTCCACAAATACCACTGGATTTATTTTATGTGGTTCACATGAAATAAAATAAGTGGGTTTTTTCCCCCTTCACAGAAGTCTAAACTGCAAAACTGCAAAACACTACACTTGTCCTGTAAGATTTAGTTTTGGGGGAATAGGATGTCTAGATCAGAATAAGTTGCCATAGTTTGAATACATTTCTGAATTAAAAGGCAGGCAGTTGGCTTGGTGGTCAAGGGTTTTCAGTGGTGCCTGGGAAAACACTTTTTCACTGTATAAACCAAAAGTCTCTAATGTATTAATGGCATCGCTGGGCATTATGTCAGGCATTAAATCCTCTTCTTCCAATTTCATTAGGTCCTTTCTACTTCATGTAGTTAACTGAATAGCAAGCAAGTGCTGCCATTAATGATAGTTAATCAGTTTAAGCCTAGGAAATGCGTTTTAGGAATCAGGGTTGGATTTTAATTTATCTTTTAATTTAGCATATATCAAATAACAGTGCAATGTAATTTGTCCATTTGTGTCTGTGTTTTGCCCCAAATTTAAAACTCCTGGAATGGTTGTATATGGCATTATATGCATTATATAATGTCATCCATAAAGTGAAAAATAAAAATATAACCAAATCCGAAAAATAATATAATGAACATTTACATACTGTATGCATCTTAATTGGGGACTAATTCATAAGCATGTGTGCTGTTGGGAGCAGTTAAGTCCTCTTTTAGAGAACAACTATGTTCTTTTCTGAAATGCTTCATCCATCACCAGCATTTTGCAATTTAAGCGAAACAAGCAATCTCAAATAGGTTTCTAAGCGAATTTGATGTTGCATTACAATTTGTTACAATGTATTACAATTTTGTTAGCTTGTTCCTTCATTCAGAAATTCTTCAATGAGCTTATAAATTATTTGGATTTTGCATGTGTTTGCCAAGCTTTTCCTTCATGAATTCTACAATCCAAAATCCATAAATTATGCATGTTAAAAAAAATGTATTTAGTGGAAACAAAGTTGACTTGTGTTAACTGCTGTAAGCTAACTGTATAGTTTTTCTCCCTGATAATTAGATACCCCAAATGCTTATTTTTTGCAACTGTCACTCATTTTTAAAAACTTATTATACATCAGGGGTGTCAAACTCATGTTGTCATGACAACATCATGTAACATATCATGACTCCCCCCCCCTGCTAAACTGGGCATGGGCGTGGCCAGCATGTGAAGCATCTGTCCCGTGGGCCACAGGTTTGACAGCCCTGCTGTAGATGATGACTTGGTGATGAGTTCTTGCAAGAATGGATCTCACAATGTTGACATTAGATCTGGAGTAGGACCAGATTAGATCTTTATAGACATAAGTAGAGCCACCTGTGAATCAGCTTGAAATAACCTTTTTTTTTAAAAAAGGGGGGCAAAGTATATCTTTGTTTTAGCAAAGTTGGAAATTTGCTGCCGCCAAATATAGGAAAAGACACATATGTGCCCAATAACGTGTTGTCTTTCAAATGTAGATCATCCTGCTAAGGTCTATCAGAAAAAAACAATTTCATTTACAGAAAAAGGAAGTTAATTATTGATTAAAAAAAAACCAAATGAAACATATGTGAAATATGAAGGAGAGAAGCTATAAAAAGTAGGTAAAACAGAATAAAAAAAGTTTTAGAATAAAAAAGTATGAATAAATAAAATAAAAAAATAATAAAAAATAGGAATGAAATAAGAATATTTCCCAATTTCTCTTTTTTACACATTCAACTTTACAGTCTGATGACCACTTCAGAGCCTCAGATTATACACTATTGCAATACAACAGACCATTTATACAAATATACTCTACACAGTATAGTTTTGAAGAATAAAAATTTCAATTTAGGACAACTGGGCAGCTCGTTGAGATCATGCTAATAAAGAAAACCTGATCTGTTTGTAGGCAGACTATGCTTAGTTCAAAGTGTCAGTTTTAATTCTTAAAATTTAAATCTAAATAACTTAGTCTCTGCCAAACAAAGGAGTCACCTGTCCCATTATTTTCAAGGAAGTTGTGCTGTTTCCCTTCTTTTCTTGAGTGTTTGGCTAGGATTGATTGATTGATTGATTTATGAATAACATATAGCCTGACATTTAATCCTATATTCTCATGTAGTTTACGAGGCTAGGATCATCTCAACCAGGCCCTTTATGTTTGAGACCAGATAAACCATCATGTAAGTTCTGACTTCTGTTTCACCTGCGGAGACTTGTTTGCAAATGAAGTGGTGCAAAATCAAGGCTTGGCATCCTTGGGTAACTGCCAAGGCCTATGTCTCCTCAGAGGCTCTTTGTTATGATTGCTTTCTTCTTTGTTCTAGCCAAATAGTTATTACTCTTTCTAAGCAATTGTGCAAATGCAGGAGGGGGGCAGTACCTGGGACCCAGAGACAAATGCAACAGTAGTATAGAGAGTGGGCTCTTAGGCGATCTTTCTAAGAAAAGGTCTCCTGAGGGAAGCCTGCAGAAGGCTTCTGAAAAACCTGCCATCAAGACGTCTTTAATTCAAAGTTCTCATTTGAAGATGCTAATGCACTATTTTACAGTGAAGACTGTCCTGTCACTTGGAAGATAACTTGCTATAAGTTCTATACTTGAAGAGTATGCATATTTCTATGGATGAAAGTCTTTAATATCTTTTTTTTTTAAAGGCAGGGGAAGCTTCCCGACAAATTAAAATAATTAAACCCATTTCTAGGGTGTTATTTTTTGAATTTACCATTTGACTATTCTTATAACCTGAATGTGATATTTTTGGCAGGTTAAAAAAAGAATATTATAAAGTTACAAAATCAGGTCTGTCTGTCTGTCTGTCTGTCTGTCTGTCTGTCTGTCTGTCTGTCTGTCTGTCTGTCTATCTATCTATCTATCTA
>JANHGC010003165.1:76773-87541 GCA_027560395.1 Boaedon fuliginosus | reverse complement strand
CCCTCGGCTTATACTCGAGTCAATAAGTTTTTCCAGTTTTCGTAGGTAAAGTTAGGTACCTCGGCTTATATTCGGGTTGGCTTATACTCGAGTATATACGGTAAGTAACTTTTCTCAGTCCGCATCTCATACTTGAAGTAAGCGGAGAAGGGAAAAATTACTACAGCTATGGATTTAAGATGGTAAGAAAATGGAGGAAGTAGAATTGTGTCCTGTTCCTTCCTGAGTTCTTTTTATGTCAATAGAAGACTCTCTCCTTTTATAGATAAATATGTTCCTGGTTGTTCCTCCTGGTGAGTTGTCCTTGCCAAATCTTGAGAGCGCATGCAACCTACGACAAGGCCAGACTAAGAGCTCATTCATTTCTTTCTTTCTTTGGAAACAGTTGTCATTCTAAACAGTTGATTTTTGTCTCCTGGCTTCTCACTTCCTTGACACACCTTGTTAGAAAAGATTGTATCTTTAGTCATTGAGCAGTTTTATAGCTTTGAGTACACAGGAAGATTCGTGCTGTGTCTTTTCATGATTCTGAACCTCCCCCTCCACCCTCTCTCTCTCAAATAGTCTTTGAGGATTTTCAAAGTTGAATGAGTTGCATCATCATCATTATTTTTTTTAAAAAAGGAAGCGGAAAAAAAAAGGCAACCTTGTGACAGTTAACTTGAAGCGAGAACAAAGACACCATAAAAAGGTGGAAGCTTGAAAAGATAAGGTATGAATCCTTCTGTGTACACATTGCTCTGCAGTTGTCTGATGACTGAAAGGATGACCTCTTCTTACAAGGTGTGGCAAGGAAGTATAAGCCAAGCTTTTCTTTGCCGTGACCATGACAGCAGGTTTCCAGACTGAACAATGATCTTTTTATTCTTCCTTATTTATACCAGTATGACAGATAGTCTTCTAAATAACTGCTTAAAGGAAACATACATAGATACAGGACCATAAAACAATAAAGCAAGGACTGTACTCAACCATTAGGTACCCTGCCAAGAATCCTGGGAGGTACCAGAGCACAAATAAACTTTCCACTTCAGTCATATTGAATATAATTAATATGATTATTCTTTCATTATGTATTTCAAGTGTCTTGAGTGATCCAGATATGAAGGGCAAAATGCTATTAAAAGGGAAACAGGGCATGCGTGTTGCACCTGTCGGGAACATCTTAAAATGATTGTGTCTTTTCCCAGGGTTTTGCAGTTGCCTCTGCAGTTGATGTGCAACCTGTAAACCCTTCATATACCTTGATCCTAACAGGTGTGCATTGCTGATATTTAATAATATTTTTTCCCATTCTCCTGATATTGTGAGGCTGCACCCAAAGTATTTGGAGACCATATGTGATCCTGGGATCTAACTTTGTGCAGCCTCATGTTTGGATTTCTTCTACAGTTAGCCTGCCAAACGTTGGATCTTTCAACTTCTGACTTGCCCGTCCTATGTGATCATCGTTCCAGGGTTTTGAGGTTGTCATAGGATGGCAAAGACCATTCTTGAATTAGTAACCACATAGGTATTATCTGACTGAAAGCTGAGGGATCAAATATTTAGGGTTGTTCTATCCTTGTTTGCAGACTTTCTTATAGCAGTCAAGGGAATATACAGGATACTGCCTCTCTCATGCCCTCTTCTTAATAGCAGTCTTTCAAGGTAGATTGGGAGAGACAGTGATTGAACTAATCACCGAGTGAGTTTCAATGGCTTTTATAACCTGGTACAAATACTTGGCATTCAGGATTTAAAGAAAGATACCATGATATAGCTGAGCATAGATGCCAAAGTTATCTTGATGAAAGATGGCAGTTCAAGGGGAAAAAAAGATGTTATAACAACACTACTTTTATTGGCAGTGACAAAGGATTCTTTAGAAATTAGGATAAAGAGATGAGAATCTAGATGGTGATTCATTGTACGTGGTGCCTATTTATCCATTTACATTTTCTACACCTGACAGGAAGGGTGTGTGGCAAATAACAGAGGAAGGTTGTGTTTCACCGTCACTAAGTTATCTACATTATTTCCATATTATTTCCCATCATAGGTTATGTTACCATGAGTCACTCCTTCCTTAAAAAAAGTGTTTGCAACTAAATGGGGATTCAATAGAAATCTTAAGTGCCATTGTGTTATCTCTGGATAGAAAGAGCCATTAATATGTGTCAGCGTCATCCAGCAGAAATATGACTCTGAACCTTCAGTGCTGGAATGTTCTGGAAAGTTTCTTTTGTGTCCCCTTAGACTTTAATCACAGCACTGTCAAGCCGTATTTCAGGTTTTGATGATATTAAAGGTTTTGGTTTCAGCTTCATTCATATAGCATAATCATTTTATTGAGAACAAGGGAAGGAATTTTACCACAAATAAGTGGTCTTCCTTAATCCCACAATTGCCACAGATTGTATTTTTTTCTTGCATCCACATCCATTGTGAGGGAAAAAAATTCTCATCTTCTCACTTCAGTTGCAGATACATGAGGTGAGAAATTCTCTTGGCTCACCTGACATTATTAGCTCATATGTTGGACTTCTGAAGTGAGGGCAGTTGGGACTGAGGTAACAAAATAGGATATGACATCAAGGTAACTAAGTGCAGACACTAACAGAGCAAGGAAGGGCTAAGTCCTGGAAGAGACCATGCAGAGGAAAAATGAAAATTATGAGAATATCAAGACAAGGGTTTTACCCGCAATGTCTCAAAACAATTTTTTTTCTTAGAAAATTTCCGAGATGTTTCTTTTCCAATTCCCATATCAAAAGTCCCATGTGGATGTAAGATTTGTCTTTGAATTTCCACCACTTTTATTTTAAAAAACACAGAGGACCTTTGAGGGGGAATGCAAAATATTCAGTATAAATGAAGGTGTAGGGCAGTGGTAGCAAACCTTTTGCTATCGTGCATGCCAGAAGTGCAATGCATGTGCACGTGCAGCTGCATGCTCCTACACCCCCCTTCATGTGTGCACATGTGTGCATGCAACCCCCACATGCTCCTGTACCCTCCCCTTTGCCTTGGTTTGGAAGCACAGCTGATTGTTTGATCAGTTGTGTTTCGACTCTGGAGTTGTGTGGGAAGGGGGGATCACGCGTGCATCCATGGGGGGCAGGGGAGCATCTCCCCTGCTCCCCAATGCATGGGGGTTGATCAAATCCAACAATCCAACTGTGCTTCCAACCAAGCCAATACAGACCGCCACAGAGCTTGGGCAGGTGGGCGGGCCCACTTGAAGGCAGCATGCATGCCCAGAAGGATGGCTCTGCATGCCACTTCCGACATGCATGCCATAGGTTCGCCAACATGGGTGTAGGGTCTTGCCCAGGCAGCTGCCAGGAGTTAACACTGATTCCAAGACACACACACAAAGACATAGACACACATAAAGCTAGAAGAAATATATCTTATCCACAAGAACAAACCCTGAGAATCTCTTGGCAATGAAATCTGAAGAGATGTAACATATTTTGTAACATATTTCTTCACAAACGGAATGGATAATTTTGTGAGGCTGTTTGCTCACAGCTGCAGGTCTTATCAGTGCTGGATAATGATGAGTCAAATTCCGGAGAAGCGAACAAAGGCTTATGATTATTTCAGCCAATATTTATTTCTCTTGTCATGGACTGATACATTTTTCTCTCTAGTCCTCCCCTTTGATGTGTTGCTCCATGGAAATGATCCTTATGAATCTGTCACAAGAATGACTCTGTGGTAGTTACTAGTGAAGGATCGGAAAGCCTGATCAATTAGCCCATTAAGTAAACTCTCAAGCTAAACTCAATGCTTGGTGATTTCACGGAAATGGCCATGTAATTTTTCTGGCAACAATATGGAATGGGTCTGTCACTGCTGTTCCTTACATTTCCCTGCTTACTTTCCAATAATCATCTTGGAGTGCTTAATAATTTCCTTTTGATTTTTCCATTTGATTTCTCTTTATTTATTGATTGATTTTAACCTTTAAAAACTGGTGCTAAATTAAACGTGGGACAAAGAATGTCAGAGGAAAAGTGGTAGACAAGATCAATTGGATCCTTCCTTTGGGTGGATTTGGCCACCTATGTTATCCCTTAGAAATGTTTGCCACATTTGTGATAGAATAACAGTATGTAAAAACAAATGCATTCATGGGGCCGATCCATGTTGTAATTTGTTTAGTTTGGGCTTAGCATACTGTTTGTGGTTTGTAAACCACAGTTTGTGGCTTAACCATTGATGGGAACTCAGCCTGCGATGGTTCATTCAGCGAAAGAAACCACATTTATTGACACAATTATTGCCACATTGATGTTCCTTTGTTCTGATAATGTAAACTTCATTTGTACTTAAAATGGAGATTACGCTCAACATTGCAGAATGAATTTTTAAGACAAAATCACCTGGAAAAATTGGATCCCTCTTTTGCAATTTACTGTGGTGCCCCTTCTTGTTAAAGGACAAGCTTTTTTTAGCTTAAAAAGAGACCAAGTATTAAAATTAGTGACTTGTGCATTTTTGTCTGGTGCGCTAGTGACTGACTAACATAAAGTAAAAACAGTCTGCCAAAGAAATCCAAATTCTGGCCAAAGAAAAGCTAGATTTCCAGTTAATCACAAACACACATATACACGACATATATGCGTGTGTACTGTATGTGTGTATACACACACACATACACACACAGTATGGTTGACATTTGCAGAATATACTCATTTTGAAATATTTATTTTGCTTATTTCAGTCACAGACAAATAAAATGCCATGCAGAATTTAGAGATAGTTTTGTCTTTTGAGATTACAACAGAGATTTTTCAGATCTTGAAGAAATTGAATTCAATAATAAAGAAGAAAAAAATTATTTTGGAAAATGCTTTGTTATCATGTGTCATGCTCCACAAGTTTTCTAGGCTCTCTTAGAATGTTAGGATCCATGCATTATTTGCCAAAAAATGTTAATTTGCAAATTAAGTATGATATATTCCAAAGGCACTGCTATCTGACAATATGCTATTTATTTGGGCAAGGTTTTTTTTCCTCCTTCTCCAGAATAATACAAAAGTAGTGTAAAAACCTTATCACAGGAAATCATCCAAGTTTAATGCTCTTTACAACAGGACTTGTAATTATTTTATTGCTCTTTATGACAGTCCAGCCTTCATATTAAATGTGTTTTGTTTTTACTTTTGGTGTTTTCTGGTAATAGCACATGTGATAGCTTTGGTGATCAGTACAGGAATTAATTCACACAAAAAGTGGCATTTATTTTCTCCCAGAAATTCTGATAACTGAGTACATGTACCAAGGCTTGTTATGCTTAATCACAGTTTACTGAGCAAACTACACTTGGATGGGTTCATACAAGATGCTGAACAAGGTAGATTATTACATTATGATATGAACAAAATCAATAGTTGAGATCATACTGCTTGCTAAACTATTATCCAAAAAATCATACGTGAATCCAGTCTTAAAAAAAATTCAGTTAACCATCTTTATATGGTAATAGTCTTTGCTATTCCAGTAAGCCTTGTATGTACATGACCCAAAAACCTATATCTTTGCAAATGTATCAATCTTAGTGGTGGCTATAACTCTTCATTGTATTTGCTGAAAGTATCTTTCCGTTACTTTTTTCGGAATTTGTCAAATTTGTTACTTCTTCAAAAATGTCTGGTGTAGCCTGATTATATAATCCACGAAGACTATGTCTGAGTGAAAAAACATACATAAAAAGTGACTCAAAAATGTTATGTGTGTGGAACTATTGAACAATGTCTTAGATTTATAGTTTCTTTGTTGAACTGTCTGCACTAGCCTCATCTTTGTTTTTTCTTGAATTTTTCTTTAGTATTCGTAACGTTTCCATTCTTTTTTATTCTTTCGTTTTTGTTAAATTCCAACAGCATCCCTGGATTTTATTTTAAAATTATTTACTTTGCCCAAATGTGCAATGGACACCAGAATTCTGGATACCTTATAAAATTTGGCACTAAATTTGTAAGCAGTAAAATTCAGCTAGATGATTTTCCTGAATTTTGCACAGGAAGGATATATTTTTCAAAAAATTCTCGAAGGATGTAGAACTACATGAAGTAGCTTTAGCTTTATTCTTTATTTGTGTGCCTGGGTAAAAGCTATTGCAGAGGATGCTGTAAGGGTGGGAGAGAACATAACTACTTTTTCACAACTCAAGTAATATAACATAATGGAAAAGTCCAAGGTGGAAAATCATCAAGATGCACCATTGGCCTTTCTATGCAATAATAGCCAAGTCTTTTGAACATTTGTTGCTGGACGAGCCGTACAGTGCTGGTTTCTTTCCGTAAAGCTGCCTGATTTTTTTTTTCCTGAATGACTTTGCCAAAGTCCCTGATGAGGTCCTCCTGTTGCATTTGTTGCCATTGGATAGTTCCTCACGCTGAAGGTCAGTGTATCGTTGTTTAGTTGAGAAACCATAAGTGTATAATTTGTTAGAGGCACATGTTGAAGTGCTAGCAGTGTTTCTTGTTCAGGAAAGCCTCTTAATGTGGTAATGAAATGCACAAAGCAAAGAGGCTCATCCATATAAATGGGTAATTTAAATAATGAGGAAGGAGGAAGGATGTGGCTCAGTGTCACTACTGATTAATTAGGACATAAAATAAATAACCTGCTTAACAGCATTGGCTGTTTCCACTTGAAGGTACCCTATTAGTGGGAGATGAAGTTAATGCCACTGACAGTCTAATTACGGGTTTGTTAACTGGATCCATTATGATATTCTGTTAATTCTTGGGACTTGTTAGTCAGCATGGAACATTATTTCTTTATTTTTTCTAATTACTTTGGGGTTTATTTACTCACTTACTTACCAGAATCATTATTTATGAACCAAGGAAGATTACTTACTATATTGGTAACTTTTGTCATTTTTAAGATTTCTTATTATGAAAACCTAATTATGAGTATGACCAACGAACTAACTAATTCTGGGAGCTCCTTGTTTCTTGTCATTGTTGATGTTTGTCCAGAATTATGTAGCTATGAATAAATGAATTTATCCAATGTGTGACCACACAGGAAAATGAGGAACAGATGCTAGCAATAATTTTTAATGGTCACAGTTCTTTATTTACCTTCTTTTTCAAAACTGTACAATTAAATGTATTGTCCCATATTATTCTTTCAGTGTTGTAACCCAATTTTACTTAGGCAAGTATTCTAGAGACACTTCAAATAACATTTCATGAAGTGGAACTACCCTAGCAAACAAATTAAGTCTTAATTTCACCACTGAGTTTCACCACTGAGAATATGGCAAATATAAAATTAAGGTCTTGTCTTGATTAAAAAAATCACTTTACATGCACTATATTCAAATATATTTGGACCACTCTGTTTCTTGGATGAGTTAAGATAATTTCCTAATTTATTGTTGTTAATCATTTTCTACAAATAGGATTCTGGATGTTATATTTGGTAGTGCCTTGCCAGGATGTGACATGAAAGAGCCTTGTCAGCTTGTTTTCTTGTCTTTGTATGAGGAATGCAATGAATAACTGATCCTCGGAGCTTTGCATACTTTGAGATGGAAGGTATTTGCAGCTTTGAAATCTCTGTAATTTTAGAATGTTGCTGTTTAAAGTCTAACTCATTTGATCCTCTTATGTCCTATTCTTCACAATCTTGTCTGATTATTCTTGATCATTCTACCTTCATTACCTCGGAGATGTAATTCTCAAGAGTCCTATTTAGATAACTCAATATATAGCCTTCCCTAAGGATATAATGTACCAGTCAGTCTACTGCTGGATAATTCCGAAGCAAATTAATTAGAAAATAACACCAATACATTGGGCACTTTGTTTCATTCAACTGCTAATTTAGGAAATTTGCAGCATATACACTGCAAACATTTCCCAGTGTTTTTCCACAAAAGACATTTCAGTCTTTATAATCTATGCCTATAAATTCTTCACAAATTTGCAATTTTTAGTTTCATAAGCACTTCTCACTGTGCTTATGAAACTGAAGTAAGAAATCCTCTTTTGGTCCAGCAACTCAAGTTTTGCAAAATGCAGTGTTCTTATTTGTAGTTTAGGCCATCTGAATTTAGCCCTTGCAAAGTCTTCCAAAGCCAACTTAGTAGAGGAGAAATTTAAATTTTTGCGATCCTTTTGATAAAACCAAACCAAAATGATAAAGGTGAAGATTTTTTTTCAAAGAATTGGAATATTAATATTATAAAGTCACTTAAAGATGCATTTTCTTTCTCTTAATGTTCCCTTTATTTAAATTTTCCCCCAAACATGTCATTAGAATGACCACTTGTTTTGCTTTATAAAAAACTGTACAGAAATCCAGTTTGAAATGAAAAAAAAACCACACACACAGAGGGAAAGCAGGAGGCTTGAAATTGTCCATCACTAATAAAAATATAGAACAAACTATTATCTGATCATTGTGTGACCTCTGATAAAAAAAACATTTTGTATGTTTACATAAATAATTGCAATAATAATTAGTTGAATTTGTGCATATTTTATGAAATATTTTTGCTATTTCTTTATTTCTTTCTTGCTATATATAGGATATGTATATTTTATGGATATGTATATTTTCTTTGCTTTTGACAATACAGTGGCATTTGTGGGTAGCCAAGAAAGCACTGACAGTCTAGTTGCTAGTGGTCCTTAGAATTATATTTGTGATAGATGCTTCCTTATTTTGTTCTTCCTCCTCTTCTTCTTTGCTTGGACTCGATAGTTCTTATTGTCTCAGCTGAGAAGATCCTTCAATGATGAGTTTCCTGTACTATAATATCTATAATATGAATGGAAAAGATAGGATATTGGAGATGAAGCTACCTAAAAGTCCATGGTTAGAATACAGGTGGAATCCTGGAAACCTGGTAGTGAACTAGATAAAAACATTTTGCTTGAAATGTAGTAGGCAGATAAAAGTTTAATTCTATCTATGGAGAGTTAAATTGACACTACGAAGTTAAATTAGCTCTTGTTTTTCTGTTAAAAAATCCTATGTTCACATGCCCTTCTTTTATTATTTTTTTAACAAAGTTTTGGAGGGGATCATACAAATTTGCAAGTGAAACTCTTTATTACCGTGCTTATGGTAAGAAATTTTGTAGCGGACAGAGAAAATTATTTAAAATAAAAATATTCTAATGTGTATTCATACTTGTTCTGGAAAGTAAAGTACTTAGCATTGATTGAGGCAAGCCTGCCTATTTTATCCTTATTTCTGATTATGCTCAATATCTGTGGACAATACTTATTCATTAAAAGAATCAGAAAAGCTAATGTTTATTTTGCCTACTTCTAGTATGAGGGCAAGCATGCTCTAAAAATATTTGTCTAGAAACGTCTGATTTCAAAATATTGTCAGGTTCTTCTTGGGTTTTCTTATGAGACATGACATTGTATTTTTAGAATGAAGTCATTCCAGGTTGTTATGATCTAAAAAGTCACTTTGAATTCACATATGAAATAAGACCATCCATCACGTTAACAGTTTAATTACCACAGCATATATATTTTCAGCAAAATGTGTGTGCGGGGCATGCGTAAGTGTGTGTGTGTTAGGGGAAAGTTTATTATTTGTTGTGTATCTTATTACAGATTCGTAGCCTCGGGACAGCAGGGCCCGTCAGTAAGGTAGGCCTTGTGGTTAGACATGCCAAGATATGAAGTAGATAAGACATGAAGGGTTTGTGCTTTCGGTTGGGGCCAACCCGGTTTTTATGTTGGCTTGAGGCCTTTACCTGTTACGATTCCAAGAGCAGAATGGCAACTTGTAAAAGTAATGAAGCATGACGAAGATATTGAAAGGGTTGACTAAAGGAGAAATGTGATATTTTCTATCTTCTGCGAAACCGGGAAACAGGACTCCAGCTGCTGCATCAAGCTTGGGAAATTGCCATCGTGTTCCCTACCAAGCAGAGGTTGTGAGGTGTATTGTGCTGCATTCTTGGAAGGAATAAAGTAATCAGCATAGGAGGTTTTCCCCCTCCGATGTCTACGCAACTTGTTTCCTAATGGCTGATGATTAAGAATTCAGGAAATCAAGTAATTATGTGTGAGGTTGTAGCAAGAAGGGCAAAGGGCGGAAGCAGTGGTTATGTGGGCTTTCCTTCTTTGTTTTTTTTTTAAAAGTCATTCAGCTGCATGCAACAAATTCTTTTAAAGCACTGTCACAAGTTGCATAGATACATTTGTTTTTAATAAAATTAAATGGCAGCAATAATTGCTATGGGAAGCAGAAATGTAATGGATGAGCACAGCAGTCCAATGCCATGTTTCATGCTATAAATTTTGACATTTTTGGCATAAAGTGACCAGATATCCTGATTAATGTTCATTTGAAGTTACAACAGCACAGAGAAAAGTGGCTTATGGCTGGTCCTCACTCTTATGACCATCACAGCATCCTCATTAGCTGCATGACCAAAATTTGGGTGCTTGGCAACCAGCATGTATTTAATATAGCTGCAGTGTCCTGAGGTTATGTGATTTCTGTTTGCAACCATCTCAGTCAAGCAAAGTTAATGGGAAACACAGGATTCACCTAACAACCTGTGATCACTTAACAACTGCAGCGATTCACTTAACAACTATGGCAAAAAAAGGTTGTAAAATTGGATTCCATTGCTTAGCAATAGCACTAGCCCTTAGACTTATACATTGCTTTACAGTGCTTTACAGCCCTCTCCAAGTGGTTTTACAGAGTCAGCCTCTTGCCCCCAACAATTTGGGTCCTCATTTTACCCACCTTGGAAGGATGGAAGGCTGAGTCAACC
>JANHGC010003165.1:65780-76508 GCA_027560395.1 Boaedon fuliginosus | reverse complement strand
AGACGATAGACGATAGACAATGGATAGATGATAGATGATAGACAATAGATGATAGATGGATAGATGGATAGATAGATAGATAATAGATGATAGATAGATGATAGATGATAGATGATAGAATATAGATGGATAGATGATATATGATAGATGATAGACAATAGATGATAGGTGGATAGATAGATGGATAGATGATAGATAGATGACAGATGATAGATAGGTAGATTAGATAGATAGATAGATAGATAGATAGATAGATAGATAGACAGACAGACAGACAGGCAGGCAGGTAGGTAGGTAGGTAGGTAGATAGATAATAACATATTGTCATGAGCTTGCCTTGCTTCAATGTGAGATCAAGGAAAGGTGCTGCTATTTCAAAGAGTTTATAACAGGTGCAGAGAGGATGCACACTCCAGATTCAAAGTTCCTTTGCCTTATCTGGTTTGGCTATTTGTTCTCTTTTTATTTCTTGCCTGTGTCCTTTCCTGTTTTTAGCTTTTTGTGTAGCTGTTCTTTGCTTTCTCTTGCTATTCTTTGATTTTCCTCATCACCGGAGCAGAATCCTCCTATCCTAAGTGACAAGGAAGCTATGGAATTTGTATAAAGAGCATTCCTGACTTCTCCCCAAAGAGATGGACGTCATGTCCAGTGGCCAAGTGTAAATGGAGAACCTCAGACTTCCAAATGAACAAAAGGACCTGAAACTGGTCCTGAAAGGTTGCTGCTGTTTATTTATGAAAATAGACTCTCACTTATTCATATTCCATTTTTCACATATAGAACCATATCCAATGAATGAATCTATATGCCAGACTGACTGATGTTTGTTTGTGTCCTGTTTCCAAAAGTAAAATCCTTTTTGTTCTGAACTACAGTTTGGCCTAGCTGCAGTGCAAAGAATGGATGATACTATGCTGCCATGAATCTTTGTAGTAATTTTTAGTAAAACCTCGTAGTGAAAATATTAATATATATTGCTAGTCCATGTACGAATGCCATACACTAAATAAATAAGTAAAAGATCTTTTTCATACCTGGATATCATCATCATTCCTAATGCTGTTATTGTTCATAGCCATTTCTGAATATTTCTTTTAAGTATATATTTCAGCCAGGCCATGAAGTGATGCAGAAAATAAGTGTCATGCTGAATTATTTCTTCTGTTCACACTTACAACATCTAATTTAAACTCTGAGTCATATCACTTTGTTTATATTCTGATTTGGTACCAGACAGAATTGTTTCAGTCCAAATATTTTGCAACGATGATATTTTCAAAAGTTTGTGGGAATTGGTCATATCCTACATTTCTTGACAGAGCTGAAAGCACAGGCAAATGTAACCTCTCTTGTAACATTTTGTTTGGAATCTTATCAAAATGAATGCCAAATGAACGGTGCAAAGAAAGAGTTGTTACTTAAGTTTAATAAAACCCCTTTTAAAAATATATTAATGCACAAAGAAATCAGTCAGCAGGTCTGAGGAAAATGTGCTTCTACTTAAGCTTTTAACTGGAAAAATGTATTGAACAATTCTTTCTCCAAATAGGTTCCATGCTTCATGAATTTTGACATCTACAACCTACACAGAAGCACTGGAACAATAGCTTTAAAATCTGGATCTAAATTTATAGCTCTTTAATCTGATGCATGAATTTAAAGGATGGAATTTGCAACTGATAGAAGGAGCAATGGCCACCAAGCAGAGGAAGGAAATTTTAAAAGGAAATAGAATAGATATTTTATTTATTTATTTATTACACTTTTATGCCACCCAACTCCTGAAGGACTCTGGGTGGCTTACAACAGAAATAGCAATATAGCATTCAGATTTTATATACTGCTTATCAGAGCTTTACAACAGTCCCCAAGCATTTACAGAGTCAGTATATTGCCCCCAAACAATCTGGGTCCTCATATTGGGATTATCATCAAGGGTTATCATCAAGGGCTATAGGTTATGGCATCTAAATGTTATTACAGAATCTGAAGCTGTGTGCATGCAGAGTCATCTTTTTGGGCACTCAGAGCCATCACCTGTTTCTCTTCTGGGTCCTGGAGCGTGCATCCCCTCAGGCCACCTGCACTTTCAGTTTCATTTTCCTCACAGAGCTGCCAGCAAGAACACGTGGTCTGGATATTCCCTCCCTCCCTCCAGGCAAGCAGCAGGAGAGCAGTCCATGCAGCCAGGAAGAGCTCCAGCTGGAGAGGGGTGTTTCCCCCTCTTTGGGGATGGGTGGCTGAACAGCGTGCGTGAATCACTTCTTCCCTCCATCCCCCCAGGCAAGCAGCAGGAGAGCAGCCCGTGCAGCCAGGAAGGGCTCCAGCTGGAGAGGGGCATTTTCCCCTCTTTGCGGACGGGTGGCTGGGTGGCCGCCGCCTCCTCCCCTCACCCCAGGCAGGCTGGGGAGGGGCCCTTCAACCCGGGGGACCCGAAAGGTCACCAAGTGGAACTGGCGCATGCACACAGGACAGCTGGTCTGTGCACATGTATGGAAACCTGAAGCTGCACGCATGCACAAACCAAAATCACGTGTTCTTTCAGTTTATGGCACGCGAGTGCGCACGCAGGCTCACTTGCTTCTGGTTTTGGCCCTCGGTGCCAAAAAAGTTCGCCATCACTGATATAGGCATTTGGTTGGTCTCTGAGCAACATAGTATTATGCTAGACAGGGCATTCCTATTATAGATACCAACATTTTGAAGATATAAGATAGTGCTTTATTACCATTGTACAAAATATGACTTTTAAATTGTAGCAGTTGACCTTGTAGCGAAACAATTCTCAAACGAGAATGCCTCTGAGAAGATGATCTGAAAAGTATTTCATGGATCATTGGACTTAGCAAATGACATCTTCCTTGTTGGAGATTGCTGTGCCAGGCTCATGTTTATGACAGATGGTGATATGATCACCTCCTACCACCATCACAACACACTAGAAGGGGTGGAGTCATCTATCACTATATAAGGGCAATCCCATGTGCCCTTGCCTTTGTGGGATCCTTGTCACTAGTACTGAAGTACTAAGTGGACTTCTGATTACTGAGGTAATCTGATCTGAGGCTCTAGATTTGTGACTGTATGTATGTATGTATGTATGTATGTATGTATGGATGGATGGATGGATGGATGGATGGATAGATAGATAATATTTATTATTTTAATTATTACTTTTTACTTAATAAACACATTTGTTTTGTTGCAACAAGCCTTGAGTCTTTATCCTTCATGAGCAATCAATCCAAAGGTCCAAGACCTCCAACCATCACAAATTTATTTTACCATTCCTATAGCCACCAGCAATTAAGACAAACAAAATTATCCCTTCTCTCACTGGCCACCCCATTCATGGACAATATCATATTCCCTGTTGGCAGAAAGTTGCAGAAATTTTCAAGAAAGGGCATGATTATATGCATAAATATATATGTATAGGTGTTATAGGTATATGATGAATATGTATATGTATCAAATACACAATTATATTACAATATATGTGATATAGATGATATACTGTAGATATATTCTAGATACACACACACACACATTCACACAGTGCTGTAGGGCATACTTTTTCTTTCATAAATCTTATGTTTATTCAAAATTTTATATCTGAAGTACAGAATTTTGTACAATGTGCAGTTGTTACAATCTATTTAATGGATTTTATGTTATTTTTTAATATTGATATGCTTTTTACTAAAAAAAAATTAACCGTAAAAACAGCAGGCTAACATATTAAAAAAAAATACATGTTTCAGAATTCTAGTATTTTCCTTGAGCAGATCAACTGCATGCAAGAAAGTGGTTTCTGGGAAATGCACATTATTCTATGGTATTATTCTTTTGAATCACAACATAAGTCTCTGTGATTGGTATGAGGCTTGGCGTGATGTGCTGGTTTCTGTGGGATACCTGCAATTCTTCATTAGTTCTTCAAAAGGCAATCTCATGGAAATCCAGGAAGGGGGAATTGCTGAGGCAAAGTTATATTGTAATTGAAGGGCCTCTCGAAATGCCTGCTCTGTTGGGCTGTTTCAAACGATTTAGAGATTATAAATGAGTTATTTGTTTCTTTACAAAGGAAGGGGTAGAATTAGAAGAAATATCAGCCATATCCTTGATTAGGTGAAGAATTTATACTGGATAGAGCAGCAGACTAAGTAAATTAAGATTAGAAAAAAAAATCTCATGGCTTGATCAGAAATATATTGCAAGTTCTGGCAGATTTCTGTGGAACCTGAAGGAGACACTTTTTATTGATTTACACTCAAGCAACCCAAAATTATCAACTGTCCTATAGCATTTGAAAGAAGTCTACTTTTCATTTACTACAGTGGCTCAGAAACACACAGTTATAAACACAACTAAAGACAATTAATTTTATTGGATGATGTCACAGTTAAGAATGATATACGCAGATATAGAAGTACCACTCAACTATGATTCCATAAAGATAAAATACAGTATATAAAATCAGGTTGCTTTGTTTTTCCATGTAGAAAATGAATATAATTTTAATGAGTGGAGAAAAAAAATGCAATGGACTTATTTTATTTTATTTTGCTAAACATGTGTTTGTATCACTGGTTATACTATATTGTAGTATTTTCAGAGACTAGCTGAATGTCTCTGGAAATCATATCTGTTCAATTCCTCCTCTTCATGGAGGTATTGAGTGGTACTTTTATAACTGTATGTCTATGAGGCTTTGTAGAAAATAAAAAGAGGGTCTTTTTAAAATGCTACAGGACAGTTGACAATTGAAGGAACTTTTAAGAACTTTACCTCCAAATGGATATTGAGGCAACATAAAATGGAAACTGCATACATGCATACAAAATGGAAGTAGGGCAGAAGAATATATCTTGAAACCATTTTGATGGTGAATGAGAGATTAATAAAGGACAAGCTCATTTGCAACTATACATAGTTTGGAACTAGATTTGGACTGGACAACAATTCTGGGGGGAAGATAGCTGCTCAAATAAATAATAACTATTGCAAAATAAAACTTGTAACCTCTTCAAATGCAAAAAGTGAGTCCAGGTGGAGAGAGATTTATTTTTAAATCATTCATGTCACTTAATTCTTTTGTAGTGATATACAGATAGCTTTGACTTATAATTGTTCATTTAGTGATGGTTTGAAATTACAATGGCACTGAAAAAAAGTGTCTACAACCATTTTTCACACTTACAACCCTAGCAGCATCCCATTCCCCACGGTCGCATGATCAAAATTTGGAAGCTTGGCAACTGACTCATATTTATGATGGTTGCAGTTTCCCGGGCTCATGTGGTCACTTTTTGTGGTCTTCTGGCAAAGTCAATGAAGAAGCCAGAGTCGCTTTACAACTGTGTTACTAAATTGCAGTGATTCACTTTATGGTGGCAAGAAAACTTGTAAAATGTGGCACGATTTACTTAACAACTGGCTTGTTTAGCAACAGAAATTTTGGGCTCATTTGTGGTCCTAAGTAATGGACTATCTGTAAGAGTCCAAAATGAAGTCAGAGGTCTATATCGTGTTCAGTTGTGAGGCTTGTTAAAGGCATTGCTCAGTTCCTCATATTCCGATTATTTTGCAGCTTCCCAAGTTACGAAAAATTCCTTTCACCATTGCATTTGGTACAATTCCACACAAGGAAATACCACTGAAGGAGACAGAAAAATATCAGTACTATATTAGGAACTCTTTGCTTCTGACTCCTGCTTGCTCCTTGTATCAGTTAGCAAACATGCTGATTTTCTATGCATTATAATGAAAGTTCCCAGGCTAAGACAAACATAATCTGTTCAGATAAGACTAGCATATCTAAAAATAACACAATGTACCTTTTTGCTTTCTTGTTGCTTTCTTTGGCTAATGGAAGAATAAAGAATCTTGAGCTATTAAGCTTGCTGAAGTTCAGAAATAAGTTGGAGGGGGATGAGGAAGGAGTGAGGGGGAGAGAGAGAGAGAGAGAGGGAGGGAGGGAGAGAGAGGCAGGGAGGGAGAGGGAGGGAGAATGAATATATCCAATTCCAAAAAGGCTATTCCTAGAACTGTTAGAAAACAGAATTTTATTTAACTCCTCCCTCTTTTAGGGACTTCTGATCTACAGCAGTAAAAAAAGAGGATTTAAGGCTAGATAGGCATACTTGGACACAATATTGCCGTAGAATTGTATTGCTGTAGAATTGTATATCCATTTCATTATTTCTGGAAATATACAGACTTTTACTTTAGGGCTAAGTTAATTCTACCCAGGACATGGATTTCAGAAGGCAAGAGAAGGCTGTTTTCAGAGGGGCATGAATATTAAGATTTCTTGGGTTCAGCTTGTGGTTATCTCAATCAAGTTGTTCCAAGGTGTCCTTCACCAACTTATCCTCTTTCAGTCTTGCCTGATAACATTATCATCAGATAACAAATAATCCTAAGCATACAGTAGTATATTTTGATGTTCCTTAAACTCCTCTTGCCTTCAGAAAAAGGAATTATGTTTAACATTGTAGGAAGAAAACTGCCTGATAGCATTTTTTATGACCAACACATTTTATTAAAAGGTATCAACTTTGGGGAGCTCACTTCATCAGATGCAATGGAACTGTACTCACAAAAGCATATTCCTTTGAATAAAACTCCACTTCTTGCGGGGTTAATAAGTTAATAAATTCATTGTTTGGAATGATTAAGTTGGATATTCAAAGTCAAGACTTGCCTATAGGAACAAGATTTGAAGTGACATATACTTCTGATTAGAGGGGGAACATTTTTTCACTTTGAATTAAAATTGGAATCAGTTTTCCCACACATTTACAAAGACACCCTGTCATATGTTTCTAAGAAGTATGATTCTCCTCCACAGAATTTCATACTTAATATTGTGAGTCAATACTCTAGGTTACTCTTAACATATAAAAGATAAATGAATCATACAGAAATGCAAGTTCCTGTACTGTAAGGATGAACAAATCTGGAAAAACAGCAGAATAATGTCTTGAAGTGGTTGATTGAAATGAATCAAATCTAGCAATTCTGTACTAACAAGGAAGAGTATGGAATCATGCTTTGATTCTCCACAAATAAACACTTTAGCTTACAAAAATATTTTATTGGCTTATTTCTGGTGATAAACTAGCAGTTTTCTTATGGTACACTAGAGTGCTCTGGTACACACCTGGGAATTATTGGTTTAAGATAATATGAATCATTCAAGATTATTATGTCACCTGTTACAGAGGAGAAAATATCTGAGACATGGATAACAACCCATATGTCAAAGGACTTCATTCAACTGAACCCAGAAGATGCTTGTCTGGGAAAACTGAGGGGTATTTTTCCATTGTATAATTGCATGTTGCAATTAAGAAATGATTTACTGTGATGGCATTTGCATATCCTGATTGAATTAGCTCTAATGCACATGAGTTTCCAGATGTTTGGTGTAGTAATAATAGTTCATGCTTTTGCCTTGTTCTCAAGTGGCATGATACAATACAATAAAGCTGTTCAAAATAATAGGGTTGAAGTTCATATTGGGGATCAATCCTTGTAATTTTTGCTGTCCAAATGAGTGTTTGACCGTGGAACAATTCCATTCAATCATAGATTTAAATGTGCTTTTTGTTTGGGGAGTATATATCAAATAATCATATCAAGTGATTGGGCCTTTTGAAATAAAGTTTTACTATGTCAAATCAAATGAGAAACATCTGATTTAATTAAGTCCTGATAAATTCCAATATTTATTCTATTTTCTAGTTGAACATTTTGCTCTATGTCCAAAGTTTGAAGTCTGAGAGAGATGGGGTATTTTTGGATACTGCATTTTAATTAGAGACCTTTCAGTGTTTTCCTCTAAAAAACAGCCTTTCTCAATCTTTATATCCTGGAATTATTTTCACATCTCAGGGAATCCCTGGATAAAAAATTGAAAAAAACCACAAACATTCATCGTACAGTCACTACTAACCAATACAATCAACTTTTACAGCATTTATAACAGTAAATTGGCAGGCCAGTAGGTGAGTCGTGGCAAAAATTCCCACCACTTCAAAACTGTGCATCATGCAAAATTCAGAAAATAAGTTTTTTTAAAAAATCATAATTTCTCTTATAACTCTTGGGTTGTACAGAACCCTGGTTGAGAAAGACTGGTTTAGACAACACCATCAGGCTCAAATTTTATAGCCTTCAGATATATGTGTAAAGCTTTTTTGTGCTGGGTCTGATTTGATAGTTGGTTGACACTGTTAAATTATCATAATGTCAAGAAAGCTAGTTAGGTGTAGTGGTGAAGACATCAAGTTGGAAACCTCTGGTGTGCACAGGCATCTAATAGAAGCCATAATGTTGTGGAGTGTGTCACTATACATAGATGCAAATGACACAAATTTGAACAGTTGTAACATTTGGGTCAACAGTTGCATAATCCATGTCTTTTGCATGGTAGTGTCAAATACATATGACATCACTTGCCCCACTTCTGACCTCTGCAGATGTCTATGTTTATGCCATGCTGCTCTCAGGTTTATGACCATTTATCTTGCTTACTGTGTAGTCTTTGCTTAAATCCATGCGATTTCAGCCCAACCCTAGTTTAGGTACACAATGGTCCCTTTTGCAACTTTATGCTGTTCCGAAACTTATGATTGCATTTGGTGTAAAAGATAAATAGGCGAGTAGCTTGAATATCCATATTAAAGTAATTGCTTTATTTCACTGGATCAAAGTTAACAATGTATGCAAAGTGGTTTCCCCCCCCAAAAAAAATTATTCTTTTTTTCCATAAAATAAAAAATACATCTTGTGTCTGAGCAGATTTGTTTGGGGTTACAATCATATCAAATATTAATCTCAATTTATCACATTATTTTCAACTCATTTCCATTTTATCATATTACAAAACAACTATGCAAAGTTTTGATTTCTACAGAATTCCTTCTCAGGCAAGAGAGCAAGTAAGCAAAAAAACTCAGAGAGGGGTGAGTAGGTTTAACCAAAAAATTGGCATATAATCTACATGGCATATAATCTACATTCCGATTATAACCTTGAAATGTAGAGTTGGCTGCAGAGATTTAAATAATCGACTCTCAGTTTTGGTTTCTACCTATGAGTTTTTGAAAGTCTGCTGGAAAACAATTGCTTTCCTCATTTTTGAAAAGAATAAATCCAGCTCATGTTTGGATTATTGCCTTCTTAGGTCTTTGTTTGGTGAATTCTGAATTTATGATTTAAATTTGTATGTGAGGAAATGTAAAACAGGCAACCTAGTGGAAAGTATTTTTCTTGGTGAATATACCACATGATTTAGATTTAGATTTATTAGATTTATATCCCGCCTCTCTTCACCCATTCGGGGAACTCGAGGCGGCATCTATACAATAAAACATAAGTCTATACAATATAAAATCAAAAACACACTCACTCAATCGTACACGGGGGCGAGAAAGGACAGATATTAAGTCCACGCTTGTCGGCAAAGCCAGGTCTTCAATGCCTTGCGGAATGTAGGCAAGCTAGGGATATCTATTACAGAGATATCATTACTATTGCCTACTCTGAGTTTGTTTGTTTTAAAAAAAACTTGTTAAATGTCAGTTCAGGATATAAAGAATTCTGTGAGCAATTTCATTGTTAAACCAAGCAACTTTTCAGTACTTTATATTTATAAGTCTGGAAAAGGTCAGATTTAGCAAGATAGCTGTTGACATAGAGATACACAACAATAATTTTCTCCATTTCTATTGCTTGTTCTGAATATCTTTACAGAAGAGAAATAACTCTAGTGCCTTTGACATTCATCCACAATGAAAATGGGGTTGGATTCAATGGCCTTCCTACTCTCTGAACATAGCTGGAATGGACAAAATATTTGTCATCAAATAAGCTCTGCTTCAAAAATCTTAGTGGTCTATTAAAGATGGCAGAATCCTGGATAATATACATAACTTTCCCCCAAGCATAGCCTTGAAGCCTTAGGTACATATGAGAGATATAGCCTCATAATTATTCCCTATAAATCAAATGGTATCTTGAATAATTTCTGCAGCTTGAGCATGGGAAAGCTCCAATTGAACACGTCCTTGCCTTCCCCAAACCTCTTCCGCAACCACAGGCGATCCGTGCCGGAGATGATTTCCACAAGGAACAGCTCCAATAGCTAGGACCTCGCCCCACTCCTTGCTATGGAAGATGGCTGCGGACTGCCCAGTAGCGCTCCCGGGGCCTCTTCCCGGTTCCCTCCGCCCTGCAGTGCAGCCTTTGGTGCTGATGCTACGGCCGCTTGCCGGAGGGCGCAGCCCCACCCCTCGCTACACAAAACATCTTCGCCTTCCACAAACCTCCTCCGCAACCGCAGGTGATCCACAGTGGAAATGATTCCCACACAGAACAGCTCCAAGAGCCAGAACCTTGCCTTCTACGACGTGTCCTGGCCAGGTAACCCAGCGTAGTGGCGGGGAGGGGACAACAGGAGCCCCATGGCCATCCTGGCCCACCAGTGCCATGGTGGAGAGAGCGACGGCCTACCTCTCAGAGCTCTTCCCTGTGGGAATCGCCTCCATCTCGGACCGCCTATGGTCACGGAAAAGCTTTGGAGAAGCCCAAGACGTCTTCTCTCAGGTACGAAAAAAAAGAGGGTGAAGAAGACAAGGAAGAGGAGGGAAGAAGATGATAAACAGAATGAGGAAGAGGAGGAAGGAAGATGAGGACGATGAGGGAGAAGAAGATGAG
>JANHGC010003165.1:4354-14530 GCA_027560395.1 Boaedon fuliginosus | reverse complement strand
TTTGGCAATCTTCATGGTGTCCTGCAAATACTCAGATCTAACAGCTGCGCGGCAACTGGGAAGTGTGTCCACAAAGCGGGTAACCAGCGAACTGGGAGAAACCCATCCCTGAACTACAGTAGATTGCAGTAGTTATGATGTATGTTCATAAGAGCCTGTCTTACTATCCCCAACGTTTCCTGATCCAGATAGACCCATAACTGCCCAACCAGCAGAAATGGACAAAAGATCTCCTGACCAGACTTCCATCTGTTCTTCTGGTTTGACTTTAAAGAATTCTCCTGAAATACAGAACTTTTAGTTTGATGGAAGGCTATTTCTGCACCTGTGACAATGTTAAGGTCTATATTTCTTTTCCAATGTTTTGTTCCTCCTAAGGACAAATGGGATCCAGTGCTCTGATCTGTCCTTTAGCCAGAAGCTCTTGTTCACTCAAATCAGGAAGCTTAAACCTGAATTAAGCAAAGTGTCCTACATTTGCTCTTTGGGTTTCGTGTTGAGAGAAATGGCAGGGTGTTAAATTGCTGGAAACCAGAATGAATGTTGAAGTGCCAACAAAGGCAGAATGCCACATTGGACCTGATCAAATGCAACACATCGTAACCCTTCCAAAAGTGGTTTCTTTTAATTGATTTGGCAGATTGAAAATAGTAGGTCTTCTACAGAATGGACAGCGGAGATATTAGTCATTCTGCTTTTGCTTTACCCCGAAGGAAAATAACACTGTTCTTTAGTGCTGAAATTTGAAATTGCTTTGAAAACATGCATTTTGGGAAAAAGTGGAGAAACAGTTAACAACAGCAGCAAATAAAAGGGATCAGATTTAGCTTTCCGGCACATTTCATGAAGCGATTTAATAATGAGTATAACTTTTGACTTGGCTTCGTTACTTAATGATGACTGATCTAATCTGAAGGACTGCCAGTGATTTTTGTCCTAAGAGAAAGGACTTGAGGAAGTTGTGGAACAGAGATATTTCCATCTTTGGAACACCCAAAAGAATGTCCCCATGAATTCCTGTGCAAAGACGTAATGACAGCTTAGTTTGTGAATCCATATTGAACTGTTGACTTTTTTGGATTGTCTGGATAGGAAACCATTTTGGCCTCACAGAACATAGAAATGAGCCCTTGATTTGACCAAACAGAAATCCCTTATGATTCGACATGGCTACCACTGCAGTTCCTTAATTCTAGCAGAGAACGAAATCTGGTGTGGCTTGAAGAAATGAAATGGAATTGAAGAGCCCACACAGTAGGACTACAGTAATAAATAAGCGCCCAAAATATGTGATTGTGTTTCATAACTGCTAATTACAGTGCAATGTTTAATATTGGAAAAAACACAGCATCGTTTCCATGGCAGGTACTGATTTTGGTGAATCAGCAATGGACTATGAAAATTCATCAGCCTATTTCTTAATTTTCAGGGTTACATCCTGGGGCTGTTTAAAAATGAATCAATGCAAATCAATAGAGGAACTGTGCAGAATCCCCAGCACTTCAAATAGAAACCAAATACAACAATTAGCAGTGCTCTTCTTAAAGCTATATTATTAGATCCACAAACATATCTTTAGAATCCTTTATCCTACAATCATGTTTGGATAAAGGCAGGATTAAAACTCTCATGAAGAAGAAATAAATATTCCAAGATGTGCAGTTTTCTCACTAGAGACTTGTACAAATATCAACAAAAAAATGCTGGATAAAATGAAGAATTCCAGTTCCCCATTTTTTTGTGTCTGTTGTCCAAGGAAAGAAAATACTTACTAGATTGTTATACTTTGGTTAAACTCAGTTTTATGTTTTGCAGATTCTGCAGGCTTGCTCTTTAATGTCAAATATATAATTAAAACCAAGAATTCATTCTGCTTTCTATACTGAATGTGGGATAATGATTGTAAACTGATTCTGGAAAATAAGGAGTACATTCCCTAATCTCTCCCACACTACTTATTTTTTAGCCCTTAATATCTCTGCTAAAAGCAATGTTAGGAGATGCAGAAAGACTGCCAGAATGGAGAAAGATTGAAAGGTCCTGTAAAAAGTTATGTGAATACATTGTGAGTTACTTCTGAGTTTTAAGGTGCATAGATATGACACCAACTTGATGAGTGATTGTGTTATCAATTAAGATAAGCTTGAATGAAGTGATCTGCTGTGATTTATTTGGAAGCAGGGCATGGACTTATGTTGCCGACATAGTATTTGATCATTTTTGAAGTTTTTTCCCCATATAGGACATGATATTTGGAACTACTAGATATGGTTTTCCAAACATAAAAGACAAGACCCTTTTCTCTGGCTTAAGATGGATGTGATTTAAATGATTATTAGCATGAGGGAAAAGAAGATATGTATAGTAACTTTTCCTTGTCATTTTTATATAGTGAAACAAGCTAAGAGAAATCAGTAACAGTGTGGTATTCCACTTTGGAAGGCAGCTACTTGCAAAGTTGTGCTACGTGGAAAGAGTATTTTTATTAATAGTTAAAGAACAAATGGGCCAACTTTTGGTCTACATGATTAGTTGTTATGATTGCTGTTGTTAGCAGTGGCCGATCAGTAATCTAGCTGCTTCATTTTCTAGCAGTTGGGACTTTCCTGATGGTGCACTGATCAGAATTCAGTCTTTCAGGCTGACTTTGGCTACAGCCTGGAGTTCTCCAGAAGTTGTGGGTGATGCATCACTAGCAGTTTTTAAGAACAGATTGGACATCATTTGTCTGAACTGGTTGGACTAGAAGACCTCCAAGGTCCCTTCCAACTCTGTTATTCTGTCATAAAAGTCTAAGTGCTATTGCTATTCCTTTCCCCAAAGGCAGCCCCAGAATGTGTTAAAGAAGCATGATGAGATGGAAATCAGAACACAAGCTATTTTTTTTATTTAGAGTTATAAAAGTAGTGTTTTTGAATGTGATATTTGATTTGGTTAAGCTCTAACAGAATGGAACAAAATAAAACAAACAAAAAGAACCCCCTGGCCTACGTACAGCCTATCATGATCCTTTACAAGCCATTTCCTTCTGACTTAGTACTACGTTTGCACAGCAAGCTACAGTTAGCTAATTTTCACCATCTTAGTTTTTTTGGGTTAATGTGTACACAATTTATTTGGCTGATATGATTCAGTGCATTGTGCAAATCCAGAAAATTCAATAACCAGGTTAAGCATATTTGATAAACCCAGCCTGTTGGGTTGTAGGCTAAGCACCTTTAGATTATTAGTTTATTACCTCTGATCAACTAAGGAATCATCATAGATACATAGCGTCTTGCTACCACTTAAACATCTTCACTCACAACTAGGTAATTTGCTCCTGTTATATGGTAAAATTATTCTTATGATTATGTATATATGTATGTGTAGTATGCATGTATACGAGTGTATTCCAAACACACTCTTGTAAATTACAAAGAGGTGAATAATCAATTTGATTTACTCACACATAGATCTAGTTCTAGAACTCATTTGTTCAGTAGAGAAAGCAGTGGTACACATGAAACATTTTATAGAATTCCAGAAATTATACTTCCATGCATTGACTCTGAGGAGGTTGGGGTGGAACCTGGCCAGGCTTGGATTCGGGGGAAGGATTGGAGGAAGGTCCTGTGTCTGAAGCCAGACTGTCTGCCAGCCATCAGTTGACTTCTGCATCCAACAGCAGCGAAGCAGAGCAGATAGAGCCAATAATTAGTGCTCACATGCGGAAGGAGGCAAGGAGGAAAAGGGGCCAACAAGGACCCCAGGCACAGGTGATTGGTGAATGGCCACTCCCCTAAGGCAATAAAGAGATGCGAATGGGAAGTGACATTTGCAGGAAACAACTCGTTTAACTTGGCTCGTGTCTCTGGTCTTTGGACATTTTATTCCTGCTTCTGACTCAATAATTGTGTGTTTGCAGTTCTGTGGATTTCTAATTATTTGGCAGCTTTCCTGGACTAATTTGCAGCTCTGACTTTAAAGTTACTGATAACATAGACAGTCTGTGTTTCTGTGCAATAAAAGACAGGTTTTGCTTTAAGAGCTTGCTGGGAGCATATTTCAGTAGTCTGGGATAAACAGTCCATTGTGGCTCTTGCCCCTGCCAAAAATATCCAGTAACCAGTCCCCAATCATCAAAAGCTTGCTCACCTTTGCTGTTACTCAATCCTCATCTAAGAGGAATGGGATGCTAGCTAGAGTGAGACTCCCCTCCCTACCTTTCCTGATCTTTGCATTCTCACCAACATACTGAACAGCTTCCTGAACTCCAGGCAAATTGTGGGTCCCAAGATGCATTGGATTCATGAATTGTGAATCAACTCTGAAGGCCCCTTGTCAATGTTCTCCTTGGCTTAACTGCTATCAGTCTCCTACTTTCAAGAGCCTAAACTTCCTGTACTCCCAAAAGAAAGATAAATAATAGTAAGTCACTTTGCCCCTCTAGACATAGGCTGAGGAAATGACTTCAAATCAAATTTATCATTGCAGCCAGGAACAGAAATGTATTGAGGGTTTTTTTTCCCTGGTAAAAGTGGTTCTCCAGTTGACAAAATATATCCCTGGCTTTCCTTCCAGTCCACCAATTAAAGTTCCTTTTCAAATATAATTAAGAATAAGCAAGAGTTAATTGTTATTTTATTTATGCTTCATCAGGCGAAGTGGCTGCTTCTTTTTCCAGATTCTTAAACTGTCATCACATACTGTAGTCTATAAATGGTGTGTACATTTAGGGGGAGGGTTATTTAGCTCCTCAGAAATCAGATGTGAGATATTATGTATTGGACCTACTCAAAATTTAGTGGCTGCCAGGAGCATAGGACTCTTGGTGAAGATACCTTGAGAGAGGCTCAACATCTACCTGGGAAAGGAGTCCAAAGTCTCCTTTCCCAGGTTTCCTATTTATTTCCTGCCTCTTGTTTCCTGCTCTTCCTCACTCCTTCCAAATTTAGTGTCAGCCCTCCACGATAGCCCAGACAAAAAGCACAAACCATGTATTAACACTACCTTTATGGTAAGGTTACCGAAACAGAATCTTGCAAGCCTAAAAGCATTTCTCCTTACCTTTACTCCCCCAAAAAACTTGAAAAGTTCCATTCTGACATACTTCCAACGTCTCTTTTCTTTCTGTGGGCTAAGATACCTTTTGCATGATGGCTGTCTAGTTTCCAGCTCTTTTGAGAAGATGACCAGGCTGAGCCCAAGGAAGGAGTCAAGCATGTCATCAATTTGGAGTCCCTTTGTGTCCACAAGAGATCTAATTCCAGCCCGCCTTGATTGAGTTTACTCTTATATATTGCCAATTGGCCTTGATCGTTGGTAGTTCAGATTCTTGTAGAGAGATAACATGGAATAAACTTGTACTTGTTTGAACAATCTTGGTTCCTGACTTCTTGTGTCTGACATCTCTTCTTTGCAGCTCTGTCTCCTAAGATCATTCCCACTTATCATTATATCTAACCCTTATTAATTATTTTTCTCTATATACTGTACATTCCCTGCCCTGCAGGGACAGTGACACTTTTCCCCCCTGAATTTTTTACAACAATTTGGATGCATTACAGAGCTAAATCTCAAGCACTTGTAATGTCTATTTCACTGTGCATGCCAGTTAAGTCAAAGTATCTTGCTTGTGCATGAAAAAGGTAGACACCCTGAAGAAGATAAGAAAAATAATATTGTACTCCTATTTATTTTCAATGAGTGTACTTACTGTCTATGTTTGCATAGTTACTTTGATCAATGTCCAACTACTTTCCTGCCCTTTTAGCTAAAACCTTCAATTTTCTTGACCGGCAAGCAAGCTTTACCAAATGGACAAGCATTTCAAATGCTTCTGCACTTTTAATATATGATGGAATTCTAGTGCTATGTAAGAAGAAATCCTTTTTGAAAGAGGCCAGTGGATATATTGTAAAAAGAGACATATAAATGCGTATTCTTCACATTCTATAGAAGTGTAAATTGGCACACCTGCATGAATTGAACCATGGATACATTTCAAAAACCTATGGGTAATCCAAGCAATGAACATTTCAAAAAAATAAATAAATTAGTATCTTTAAAGGGGAAAAAATATAAGGTATTAAACAGCCACATATTAGAAAGAAAATATGGCTTTGTTGGCATTCTCATTACTGCTCTGAATTTTTAAGGTCTTCTAAATCAGAACATTTCAGATTAGATTAAAGTTGCACAGTCAGAGCTTTGGAGAAACTCTTTTCTTCAATGTTCTGACTACTTTTGGGATAGTGTTTCAACTTCAATATTCTGAAGTAGTCGGCATTAACATAAGGGGGAAAATCACTTCAGCGGCTGTCTCACAAGTATTGAATTTACCTTAAATTAGTTGAAATCCATGGCCCAAATAGGAATCCACTACTGTTTTAGGTGGACTATCATGTTAGTTCAATAATCAATTGGAATCTTTTTTCCATTTCAACTCACTGGTCATTGTTCTATCCTAGCTTTCAACAGAGAACAAATTTTGGTATCTGTAGCCAGCTAGTCTTAGTATTCTCTTTTGCAAGCTGTATAGCAACTTTCCACATTCTTCATTGGGCTCTGTCTTTAGACCTGTGAGCATTTGATACCTGATAACTATTTGCTGTACTTGGTTTCGCTTTTCTGGGTTTCTGTTAAAGTGTACCAGGCACAGTACTTCAAGCTCAGTCTAACAATGGCAGAATGTCTATGGAGATTCTTAGGCATCCAGGTCATGGTTGTCCCAAAAGTGCTTTTTCAAAAACTTTGTTTTTCCTTGAAGAGGTTTCATTTCTCATCCAAGAAGCTTCTTCGCTTCAAGCAACTGTGGGATAACAATGGCGGGTACAACAGAAGAATTATCGCCCATGATCTTCATGCAGTCATTTTTGAAATATGGCCTAAATCTTTTTATACATCTGTTTATTTCCCTGTTTGAGAGACTACTGAGTTGCAAGGCAAAATTGGGGGAATGGGGCCTGGAGGAGAGAGAGAGAAAAGTGAAAGTGTCCCTCAACTAAAACTACTTTTCCTTGTTATTTTTAAAACGTTGCTGTGATCAGCTTCTCCTCTCTTGAATAATTTCCTTAGTATTTCATTAACCAGGCATCAAGCAATATTATAGATAGGCTTCAGTTCCAATCATAAGTTTTTCTCATTTGATCAGCCTCCTTTAAAATTAATATAACTCTCTTTTTTATGGTTTAATATATACCGATTGGATGTTACAGGGCCAGGTAGAGGTATATAAATTAAGCTAATTAACAGTGCAATCCAACGTGTGTGAGAGAGCATAAAAGATTCTTTGTGAAAACCAAAACAGAATAAAAGTGTCACGATGAATAGTAAATTTATTGTGCAAATGGGTCATACCGTATAATGCGGGCTACAATTTATACAATATGTATCCATTTTAAACATTGATCTTTAAGCAAGCCGTACCATAAATCTGAATATTCCTTCAGGTTACTGTTTATATAGGCCCCAATAGGGATTCAAAGAGACAGTTGCTTTATAAATTTGCTGCTAAATTAGATGGCTGTATGTAAATAACTTTTTTTTTATAAGTCAACATTGTTGTGAATTTAATGATTTTGGCCCAGTTGGTAAGGACAGTGGATTAAGGCCCAAGACTCTCTCACCTTTAGCCTCTAACTTGTGACCCCAACAACTAGTCACCCCAACGTACAAGGAAATTTATTTGTGTCAGAATGGGGAAATGACTCTTCCAAGGGGAATACCAGCTGCCTCTACATATGACTTTGAGGAATCTGGAAGGGCAATTTTTTTCTAACAGATAATTCTTAGCCAATCTCAGAGCAAGGCATTAGGTAAATATGAATTTCTGAAGTTTGCACATCACCTGGACTTCCTGGGCATCCATGAACAATGTATTTAGTATAGTTTGTAATGTAGAGAGCCAAGACAAGTACTGGTATAGCTCTCCAGAGTCTGTACTGGGACCATATGGTCTGTTTTAAGGGTGGGTCTATTTCCAAACAAGGGGATATTCAGAAAAAGAAGTTGGCCAATGCAGTGGGGACCAGGACATAGAGTGAGGACAGGCAGAGTGATATATTTCACAGCCTGATATGATAGTTTTCCAACACCAAACAGTTAATTCTCTTGGATTTCCTCAAATTAAATGTGACATAGTGCCAAAGCCTTATGATCACACTACAGGGACATTGGGTGGCCTCTTAGTGCATACAGCACCAAATGGATGGATTGTCATCCAGATATAGAGGGTTATCAAAAGCAAATCTTCTTCAAGTCAGCCTGAATTTCCCATCATTTTGTGGAGCCATCTGGGCTTTGTCATTGTCTCCTCCCAAGATGGTTTTTTGACTTCCAATCTAGTATACAAACCTGAGATTTCACGTGTTCTTACATTCAACACCAACTAGGACTGACTTTTCTTAGGTTTAGAAGATCATTCAAGTTTGTCATGATTAAATCATGTATGGTCTTTTCCTAAAGAAACTGACTTTTAAAATGGATTCATTTCTGGTGGAAGTTGCAGTGTGTTACTGTTACATTTATAAATAGTTCATTTGAAATGTAAGGCCCATATCTTTGCTATGACATTTCTGCTGGACTGATGATTAATTTCCCATAGGAACAAAATATTCTTACTGTCTTGATCTACACTTTCTCACTCACACATGTTTCAGTAATGTCTTCAGAATAACAACAAAATTATTTCCTCTCCTTGACCCCTGGGGGTCGGAGAGAGAGAGAGAGAGAGAGAGAGAGAGAGAGAGAGAGAGAGAGAAAGAAAGAAAGAAAGAAAGAAAGAAAGAAAGAAAGAAAGAAAGAAAGAAAGAAAGAAAAGAGGGAAGGAAGGAAGGAAGCTTTAGACAATGTAATTTGTACTTAGAAGCCCTGATTTCTCCCAGAATTCAAAATAAAAAACTTACCTCAGTATTCTTACATTCTAAATCCATAACTTTAATACAAAATACTGGATAAGGGAAATTGCTTATACAATTGCTTATACAATTGAAATACATCCTGAAGGTAACTGACTTCTATGTAGCACAGCCACTGGTCTTTCTTTTGAAATAGATGAAAAATATAAATGTTTCTCAAATGCAAGTGCTTTCAGAGTTGGAAGAATCTTCTGTGCATTAATACTAAATGTAAGAACAAGGGGTGCCAAAATGTTCCTTCTTCTCCAAGTCAAGTTTCTTGAACTGAATTCATTCCCACGAAGGGAGCAGCTGCAAGGAAATTATCAGGGAATCACAATTGTTCTTAAATGTCCTTCAATTCACATTTACACCTTTTCATGTTTAGAAGACATTCAGACAGTTGGTCTCATTTACCTATTTCCGTTATCCAAAAAATGAACACAAGGTAGGATTTTCCAATGATGTTTTTCCTCTGGCACAATTTAAGAGCAAACAAAAACAGAGGGACAGTTGGGATCTTTACAGATAGCTAGGCAATAGAAGTAATTAACAGGTCATTATCAGGAAGAAAAGTTTAACTACCGAAGCTTGGATCCCACTTCCCTGTTTTCTGTAATAAAAGTTTGGAAACTCCCCAGGCCATTGAATAAACCTTCCCTCAGTAAATAAACAAGCTTGTGTTGACTGGATAAACAAACATTAAGTGAAAAAAAGGCTGGAGGAGAGAGAGAGAGAGGGAGTGGGGGAGAAACTCCAGGCCTTTTGTGAAAACTTATTTTAGAATGAAAAGATTGCCAGCTTTTTCTTCACAAGACTCTGGTTTTTCTACCAATGGCCAAGTATATATTTTAACTTTTGCATTTTTGTTGTTCTCTGCCAAATGCAAAGGCTGTAACAAAACAATATAAATCAAATGGTCATTTAAAAAAAGGTGTGTGCATGTGCACACAGATATATATCTGCTTGAATTACACAAAACATTAGAGACTTCACTTTATTTTATTTTTCTGTTTCTTTGAAGTGAGGTTTATCTCTCCAACTTGTCGTCAGAAAATTACCAAGGGTTGTGGAAAGGTTGGTTTTGGTCAGCAATGGATAGTTTAGTGCAGTAGACATTTTCTGTCCATTATCTTTACATCCAATAAAGCCTCTTGGCTCCATACAAGCTTCATATTTTTTTTCTTTTGAAAATAAAAAGATGAAATAGCAAGGCCCCTCTTCTTCGAAACCATTTTGTGTCAGTGTCCACAACTTTATTATTTTATTTATTTATTAAATCTATACCCTGCCTGTC
>JANHGC010003164.1:5583-16312 GCA_027560395.1 Boaedon fuliginosus | reverse complement strand
TTGCAAAGGTCCATGACGTTTAAGTAAGCGACATTGCTTGTCAGATGGTCCAATGTCAGGCTCCTACTTCCATGTACATATTCGGACAGCTGGGGCTGTCTTGCCCGCACACTTGCAGGATCCCAACACTGGACCCTAACCTGCTCCTACCTGGGAAGAGTCACCTGCCCTGGTGAGGCTGGGGAGAACAGGAAGGAAACTGCATAGGGGTTGGGAGAGCAGCACACCCTCCCCCTTCAGCCCTCCGAGGGGCTTTCCCTCCCCCAGCGCTCACTTCCCTCCCCTCACCTGGCCTGCTTACTCTTCCGTGATTTGGAGGCAGAGCCTCTCCATGCGGCGCTGCCCACCTGCCTGCCTCGCCTGGGTGGCGGGTGGGAGCCACAGGCTCCCCAGGGCATCCTGCCCACCTGCCAGCCTCACCCACACTCCTGCACACAGCACAGGCCTTCCACTGCACCAGGGCCAGCGGGGATGGAGGAACCAGCCCACGTGGCCGCCCCCCTTCCCTCCCCTCATCTCACCTGCTTACTCTTCCATGCTTCAGAGGTGGAGGTTCCCCATGTGGCTTTGCTTGCCTGCCTACCTTGCCTGGGTGGCCGGGCTGAGCTGTGCTCCTGTAGCATCCCAATGTCAGCTGAGGGCGAGGAGAAGGCGGGGGGCACGGGGTCCTCTGCAGGAGTGTGCCTTAGCCTGGCTGGCCAGGCCAGGCAGCCAGGCAGGGCCATGTTGACAGCCTACACCTCCCAAACACTGAACAGGAAGCCGGCCAGCCAAGGGGAGGGAAGCGGCCTGGTGTGCCCTGCTGCAGGGATAAATTATTCCAAACTTCCCTCTTCCCTCCCTCCTTCCCACCCACTGTGGGAAAGCCTGCCACACCCCCTCCTTGACGGTGGTGATCTACCTGCACTCCTCTGGCCTCAAGTGGCTCAGGTTCCCTGCCAGGTCTCCCACAGTGGCAAAGAGAGAGAAGATGGGAGAGAGAGATCAAAGAGACAGAGAGATTTATTTATTTATTTATTTTATTTATTAGATTTATACCCCACCTCTCTTCCCCAGTCAGAGAAACTTGAGGGAGCTTACAACATAATTAAAATACAAATAACATAATAAAAAACTATAAAATAAGATTAGCAGCAAATCACTCATACAATATGAAAACAAACACTCTTCCGGAGGTGTCATCAATTCCATGCCTGCCGACAGAGCCAGGCCTTAGTGGCTCTGCAGAAGGCCAGCAGACTCAGGATGGTCTGGATCTCCATGGGTAGATGGTTCCAAAGGGCCGGTGCTGCCACAGAGAAGGTGTTTGACCAGAGGCCTGCCAGCTGACATTGTTTAGCTGACAGGACCCATAAAAGGCCCACTCTGTGGGATCTAACTGGGCGCTGGGAGGCATGAAGTGGCAGAAGGCAGTCTCGAAGGTACCCCACTCCTAAGCCATGACAGGCTTTAAAAGTTGTCACTAGCACCTTAAATTGCACCCGGAAGGCTATTGGGAACCAGTGCAGCTCGCGGAAGACAGGTATTATATGAGTGCACTGAGGTACACCCATTATCACTTGCGTGACTGCATTCTGGACTAATTGAAACTTCCAAGTGTTTTTCAAGTGCAGCCCCATGTAGAGTGCATTACAGTAATCTAATTGAGAGGTGACAAGGGCATGAGTGATTGTAAGAAGAACCTCCAGGTCCAGGAAGGGGTGCAATTGGTGCACTAGTGACTAGAGGAATCTGTGCATAGGCCTCCTTGGACACAGCCACCAAATACTGGTCCAATTGCAGCTGTGGATCCAAGAGAACCCCTAAGTTCTCTTTCTGAGGGGAGCAGCCCCCCCCCAGCATTAAAGATGGACAATCCACTGGGCCATGTGAGGGCAACATCCACAGCCACTCAGTCTTGTTAGGGTTGAGCCTGAGCCTGTTGTTGAAATAGCAAGAGAGATACAGATTGAGTGAGACAAGGAGATGAGAGGCAGAGAGAGAAACAGAGATACAGAGATAGAAAGACATACAGAGATGAGAGAGAGAGATGAGAGACAGAGAGAGACAGAGAGAGACAGATGGCAGAGAGAGAGAGAGCAAGAAAAAAAGAGATACACTTTTCCCCTTACAATACTTGATTCCAACAAGAAAATACCCGGTCAACGCTGGGTAATCAGCTAGTATCCATATATTACACTGACAATTTTATATTATTTATGATTTAGTTCCTAACTCAAATTATAGGTATAAAGCATATGGAAATGTGCCAGATGTGCATATGTTTAAAGCATATTGAGAAAATTATTTGACATGTTCCATATACTTGCAACCATGTACACAGAAATTAATATTAATAGACTGAAAGTATCAATATATATTTAGAGAAATTATCATAAAATTGCAGTAAAATTTCTGCAGACTTTATAAATTTGCAGATTGGTTATAGTGAATCAAAATAAGCTTACATTTGAATAAAGGAGAATTTGAATGAAATCGAAACTGGCAGTTATTGTCCTACATCAATTTTCTAAATTCACACATTTATAAAATATTTTCATCTGTGTATGTATGTGTGGATATAGAGAGAAAAAACAAAAGAGAAAAACAGGCAGAATTTCAGTGTCATGGTAGGTAATTTTTCATGAGACATCAACCAATATAATATATCTAACTTTGTCTGTGTAGGAAAAATGTGTATAACATTCAATTCTTAAGGCAGACTTTCTTTTCATTAAAGAACCATAGGAACATCTATAATCTAAATATGTGTGTACAACATTTAGATCCACACATGAAGGTTGATTTGATTGTCCGGGATATGGAATGGAAACCTTTGAAAACATGTCAGAAAAACCATAACAGAAAGCAAAATATTTTGCAAAGTTGGCTGTGCCAAATTGTATAGTGATGATATATTTGAAATAATAAAATGCAGAATATTTCTTAAATTAATTTCTTATGCAACACTTTTTAAATATAAAATGTATCCTTCCAGTAGACAAAAATTTAAACAACACAAATGGATGGATATAAGGGAGAAGGAAGGGAGGGGGGAGGGAGGGAGGAAGGAAGGGCAGTTGGGAAAAAAGTATTTTGAGTAGTTAAAGGTAGAAATCAAAATGTACACTTATGTTACATGATTGAGAAGCAATGATCTGAGTGAAATATTTCATTCTTTATATTACTTTGTTTAATCTCAAAATTTATCTCATAGAATTTAATTTTTGGTCTTAGTGTATTTCATTACTACATTATGTAGGTATGATTCAATGAAATAAATGAGTAAAACTATTTGTACAAAATATGAACAAACAGGAATAGGATTGCATCATGTCTCTGGGTGACCAGCTGTGAGGTGATAAAGTTCAAACACCTTGAATGATTACTATGACTTTATTTTCTGAATTTTATCGCAGATTAAGATGCCTCTTTTGACTTATTTATTGTCATAAATAAAGTTATAAAGTTCATAATAGAAAAACAGGAGTATAAACATTTTAAACAATAACCATATAGTAATTAATCTCTGCATTGTTGAACTGTTAATTATAAGTGGCAATGGTAGCTTCGCTGTGAGAATTTAAAGTTAATTGGGTTATTTTCCAGTAGTTTTTCATTAGTTAAAATATAAAAGGAATTCATTCTTCACATGGTATATATTTATTCTTCTGAGGATCACTATAGCATGAAAAAATGCATTTACTGTAGATCCATGAGAATTAAAAATGAGAGATAGATTTAATGCTTTATTAACATAGTACAAACAGAGTACAACTTTATTTCTCTGGAATGATGGAGTTGTCCCACCAATGAGCTGTCATATCTGGAGTGTCAAAGCTCTTTTAGGACTACTGTATGTACTGTCATTTTATGATTGCAATATGCTGTAGCAAATTCTCCAGAGAAAATTTGAGATTTCCATTCACAAACTTTCAATGGCTGGGTGGAAAAAGCTGTCAGTAGTTCATACTTTCTGAGAGAAGGAAATTGAACATCTAGGATTAATGTCCTGATGTCTAGCCTTTCAAATCCTTTTGACATTTTAGTACAGTCCAATGGAACTTGTACTGTGTTGAATATATTCTGAATCTAGCTTGTAAACGCCTTTTAAATATAATGATATGCAAATATCATCTCAAAACATATGAATATTTGATCATCTAAGTACATTAAATATTTAAGGAATTGCAGGAAGCAAGAGAGTGAAAAAAAAAACATAAGAAAATGAAATTTCTTTAGGAATTAACTTATAACCTTGAAGTGATACGAACTGATTTGATTCAATTTGAATTTAAGATTATTTCCTGACCTGTAAAAAGGTCATTGCAAGTATGTAAAATACAAATGGATTGTATTTTCATATGAATAAGCCTATATGGCCTAGTTTGTACATTGCACCAAGCCATATCTTAGAAACTGTGATATACTTTATTTATTTATATTCTTTTATTATTTTTACAAATAATTCAAGATGGCAAACATATTCAATGCATCTTTCTCCTCCAATTTTCCCCACAACAAATAAGAGGTACGTTCTTTGCAACTTTTACAGTTCTTTGTCATCAAAAAACAATAAAATACTTCAAATATGTCTTGTCTTTGCTTTAGGGAACAGCCTTGGAGAACTAGAAAATGAATGTTCCAGTTCCTCACTTAATTATCTTCTATGCAAGTCTTGTTCAAAGTTTGAAGGTTGTGACCAAAAGGGGCTCAGGTAAGAAGATTGTTTTTCATTTTGTCAGAAAATATACAGTGTTTGTGTGTGTGCGTGCGCGCGCATGTGCATCTTGATGTAAAAGCAAAAAAGTGGCTTTTTGTGTAACAAAATATCCTTCTTACATTTGTTTTACATATATTATTGAACATGATCTGTTAGAAATAATTTTCAGTTGGTTAATCCATGGCAAGGGATTGGATTCTACTTCATTCATGCTTACAACAGACGACATAAATTAAAAAATAATAAGCAGAATCAAATCAATTTTACTAGTGTTCTGAGTATAAATCTTGATACTAATATTACAGGTTATAGATAGAAAAAACAAAACAAAAATCTGTCTATGATATCTAGTTGTGCTGATGATGTACAGATTTTCCACTGAAGTAAAAAAAATCAGTTTTGCATATTTGCCCATATGATGTTTGTTCTTATTAGATAAGAAGTGTAAAAATATTAACTGAATAATTATTCAGTTAATATCACTAGGATTACATATTTAGTTTTTTATGTGCTACCTGCAAATTTTGTATTTAGTTGATTGTTCAATCACATGGTGGGTTCAACTATAGCTTTAATACATGGATTCTATATATTGTGTGATTTTGTAATCAGATGTTATAATTTGGGTTAGATTCTAATTTTTCAGGATAGATCTATCAATGGAATTTTTTTTTTTTGAAGTACACTAAATATTGTGAAAATTAATCCAGATTATAAATGGCATCTTGTTTGAAAAGTGTTTTGTAATTCATGAATTGGTCTGTGTGTAATTCATGATATTGTTCTTTGCAAAGATGTTTTAGTGATGTGAAAAAGCTTTACAGTTTGTTTTTCTTTAAGAATATGTTTAATTCTTAGCAGTGCTCATATCAGAAAATGCTGCTGAAAAGAGAGACCTTGTGAATAGCTAGATATTTGATTTTCATATTAAGATTTATAGCAAATTTGCTTGTTTTTCAGGTAATTTTGCTTAACCTTTAACTTATCCTAGACAGCTGCTTTTGAAAGAAAGTGTACCTGAGGTATTAATGTCAGCAAGTTAGTATTTATATACTTCCTGTTATGCATATAAAAGAATGCATTATTTCCAAAATAGCCAAGCATTACAATGTCATTGTTAATCATTGTTTTGATGAAATAACGGGTAGGCAATCTTCTAGTTATACAGATATAACTATATTTGATTTCATTATGTTCATGGAAGATATTTTTAATATTATTTTTGATATTTTATATAAAGAAAACTGTTTTTGAAATATAAACTTGGGGAAGGATAAAATTAATTAAACATGAAATAGGAGGAAAACTAAAAGAAAAGGAATTAAAAAGTATAACAATGTGATATGGTATCTATGCATTAGAAAAATGGTATAGCCATTGTTATAGCACAAAACCATATACCATTTCATTCCATCTTCCATTGAATTATGGTCAACAGTATACCAAATTGAATTACATATAGTTGTCCATTTTGAACAAGTTTACATTGAATTATAATCAGCATACATTTTAATAGCAAATTTGCTTTTAATAATACTTAACTTGATTTTTTAAGATAATTAAGAAAAATGTGGCTATTTTTATTTATCATTTGTGAAGGACTTTGTACTGGACAGACTGCATGCATTTTTTCCCTTAGCTTCCATTTTTAGTTGTATCTCTATTGATAAAACTATATTAATTTTCAGATGTATTTTAATTCCTGCAGTTATTTTCAATTGTTGAAGAATTTAATCAGACAACATTAAAAAATATTCCAGCATTGTCCAGCTTCTGTAATGGTGTGAACACTTGCAAATCCATTCATGGGGATAATATCCATTGGTCCTTCTGGCTCCCTCCGGTGGAGTTCCTTACCTCTACTATTGTACATTTCCAGAATTTTTCTGAGTCATAGTCACGGCTAAAAGATAGGAATCTTTTATTAAAGAACAAATTACCTGAAAAAAGCTGGGCTCAGCATTCTTGTTTTTGCATAGATAGGAAAGTATCTTGCTGGTAGTCACATTCCCTGTTAGAATGAGATTGTAATTTCAGAAGATATTCAAGTTACTCATCATGCAAATTATAATTAGGAAGCAATTGAATATTAAATATAATAGGAAAATGGGACAGAGAAAAAATATCATAAATCCTGCAGATTTAACATACAGTTTATCTTATAAGATATAATAAGTATCCAGCCACACAGACAGTAAAGAAAAGACATAATAGGACTGAGGTACAATTCAATCAATAATATCAATTTTAAAATTATACTGATTCTAGTTCACATTTGCCTTAATGATGATTTCTTTCTTATTCGCAAACCTTCCTTAAGGTGGGCTGTACTTATCTGGTGGGAACCAGATTTTTTTTTTTTTTTAAATGCCTTTTCATCATAGTTATTTTCTTTTGCTGAATAAACATTAGAATGTACAGTATAACCAATGCAAGAATAAATTAGCAGAATGATTGATTGATTATATACAATTCTGGCTGAATACATTTGGAAACCTACTTGCAATCTTCATGACTTGTAGAAGGGAAAAAAACAAGTTTTAGCTAAAAACGTTATTCATACTGCCTCAAATTCTTCATGATTTTGTTATTAAAAAACCAAACCCACAATATATCTATCTCTAGTTAGCTATCTTGAATATCTGAAAGGTCCCAGCCTTGTCTTAGTAGTACTTATATCTCTTAAGTTATGTGATAACTTAAAAGGAAATTTATTTACCTGTTTCTTGATTTCTGCATCAAATGATTGGTATATTTGCCTATATAATGCGCCTAAACTTTAGAAAACTGTAGACTAATGCGACATTTCTGCTTCACTTTTGTTTCATAAAAAACTGAAGTTTTTTTTTAAGCAATTCAGAACACAAGCAAATAAACACACTGTTTATTTACAAACAGAAAGTGTTGGTTCCTGCTTCTCTGTTAGTGTAATGGGGGTGTTTTTATTTATTAGATTTTGGAATGAAGATAAAACAAAATATAATTGGATACATTTCTGCACTTTATTTAATAGTAAAATTTATTGTTATTAAACAGTGTCACATATTTTTGAGGAGAAATATGAGAAAAATGTGCATTTATGACTGTGTATTTTTACTTAAACTATAATACACTTACTAACAAAATAATAAAGTATCATGTGAAATCCAAAGGTATAGACACTGTATCTATGCTCCCATGAGATACTCTTCTCATATTAAAAAAAAAAACCACTATTCTATATTTGCTACCCATTGCCATAACAATTCTGGAGACTATATCTACTTTTGGTGTAATGTTGAAAATATATCCACATTATCTTTGTGAAATAAATGCATTGCTATTTCTAAAATTGTTTTCCCCTTTGCTGAAGAAGAAGTAAACAAAACAAAAAAAAAGATTCAGTTGTGGCTTTGTGGAGTGATGAAATCAGCATTTCTTTTCAAAGTGGAAATGTTATTATGCACTGTGTGCAGTGGTGATACTCAGCTGGTTCGCACCGGTGCCCAGGAACCAGTAGCGGTGATTTCCTGGGGTTCACCGAACCGGTAAAAGTCACCACTGGGTAGCTAGAAGGAAGGCTTGGACTGCAGGTTCCCCCCTTCGTTCTATCCAAGCCTTCCTTCCACTCCAAGCAAAAATGCCCCGAAGCGCTGGTGCGAACTTCGCCACTTTAGGACATTTTGCCTGGAGAAAACTGCAGTGACTGAGTGGGCGTGGCCAACTCGACGTCACTCACAGCAAGATGCTGCCCCACCTTGCCATGAGTGATGTTGAGTTGCCCATGCCCACTTAGTCACATGACACCCCCCCATACACACATCCACAGAACCGGTGGTGGGATTATTTGAAACCCACCCCTGACTGTGTGCATTTGTCCTGACAAGAGAATGAACGTTAGAACTGGATTTGAAAGCATAAAACTTGTTAAGAGGAAGTATTTTGTATTTACAGTATTTTTTTGAGTGAAATACATTGAAACAAGACAAATCTGTACCTGAGGAAAAAGGAAAAAGCGAATCTAGAACGTTTCCTTCAGGGAAATTTCAGCTATTTCACAGAAGTCTTTACCTTTTAACTGCAATAAGAGAATTTATAACATCATCATTGTCTCTGTGGTAGAATAATATTTCTACTAGTGCTTCTTGCAGCACTGGAGATTTTTCATGATTGTTTTAAATCCTAGCATTTAGTGGAACTCTGTTTTAGTTTCTGGCCTTGCTGATTAGGGCTGAAATAATTATATTTCTGGAAAGAAGATTCCTGATTTTTTGTCTCTTGGCATTCATTACTTCTTCATATTAATCATGGATATTTACTTATGAATTAGTTCCTCAATATTCTATAGAATGTACCTTTGGAGAAGTATACTATAGAGTGCATATTGGGCATTGCTAATTGTGTTGTGAGCAGGACTTATTCTCAGTAGATCAGCACCATCATACATTGATGTCAACAAAAGTGTCTTATATGAGTCCAATAAATGTGAATTCCTATACTGAACTTGTTTGTAGAGAGGCTTTTTAATAATGTTTTGAAAGAAAATGTTCTTCATGATAATTTTCTCTGTGTATATTCTATACTTAAGAGTAAGGTAAAATGTAAATCAGTGATTATTTTACTTGGTTTAACTTGTGATGTTCCCTTTTTCCATTTCATTCTTTTCACAGATAAACTCATCAATTATAATACAAATAAACTCCAATTAATATCTTCTTCATATATAAGACTGCATGCATATTAATAAATCTAATTATTATTGTGAGAATAATGTTTTGTATTCTAGAAAAAGCAATTTGCATGTTTTTGAACTAAAAATTAACTGTGTCCAATTTCCAACAGGCTAGACTATTATAAATTCAGAGATTTAAACTGGCTAGTGATAATCTGGGAGTATAAACCTTCAGAGATGAGGGTGAAAAAAGATTCTGCTGTAGGAAAAGTTATCATCTCTCCAAGATTCATCGAGGACAATCAGTGAGGTGGTCCTTCTTTGAAGTGAATGTATTATGGATGCTTTTGTAATAGGCCAAGATATAAAATTATCATTGAATGAGATATGCTGCTATAGGCACACAAAGAATCATATGGCTCACAAATTACTACTTTTTATCAGTTTCTCATCCAATGTTAAAAAAAGTTTTTTAAAAAATATCTCCTTAATGACATATAAGAAAGTAGTTTTTATGTTGCTTATGAAGGTGGATATTTAATACTTACTGCATGCTTAAGACATTGTTATAATATTTCCTACTTATGCGACAGTTCATGAAGTGGAATATTGATGGCCTTTTCATTTTGAAGTTGCACAACATTTTTAAAGTTTAGAGTAAGTATTCTATTTCATAGATTTTGCCAATATTGGTATTGTTTTCCTTCTGCTCCTTCTAGGTAGTGAAAGGCTCTATTTTAAAAGCAGAAAGGAAACCTGTAGTGGTTCCCTTAGCAAATAGCTATGCCTCTTATGTATGTTTAGCCAACTTTATTGAAGTGAGTTCTAAATAGCTTCGCTCCCACGGTTTCTCTGAAGGTATCTTGTTGTGCAGTTCAAATTAAACTGTAAGTGAAAATAAAAACAAATGTGCTACTTGGTAGGCATATATTTTACATCTCTACCAATTTACAAATATTTTGTTAAACTCCGACATGGTAATCTTGTCTTGATACATTTTAGAAAGAGTGTTTATTAAATTTACTATATTCCTCCCTCTGATCAAGCCACTAAACATTATTATAGAGGACTACAATCACCAATCAAATGTGAAGTAGACCAGAAAAAAAGGAAAAATTAAACCATTTATTTTAATGCTATCTATAAGGACTGCTTAATAAAATGATTAAACACTACAATGCCATCTGCTGATTTTGAAAATACACTAAATAAACAAGACAGAAAACAAAAACAGGAAGCAATATACCGTATATACTCGAGTATAAGCCGACCCGAATATAAGCCGAGGTACCTAATTTCACCTAAGAAAACTGGAAAAACTTATTGACCCGAATATAAGCCGAGGGTGAGATTCCAGAACATTTCAAATCATCTTG
>JANHGC010003163.1:359894-378443 GCA_027560395.1 Boaedon fuliginosus | reverse complement strand
GGTGGGGTATAAATCTAAATAAATAAATAAATAAATAAATAAATAAATAAATAAATAAATAAATAAATAAATAAAAAGACAAAAACATCTTGTCCCAGTGACCGACCCAGATTGGATCCTGCAAGACTTTTGTTGTTGCTTCTTAGAATATGGTATTCAGAATCAAGTGCCTTTGGTTTAAAAAAATAACAGTTAAGAAACCGATTAGCCATCACCTCACTTGATAGCAAATAATTCCGTAATTTTCTCTACATCTTAGAAAGCAGCAGTTTCATTGATTGGTCTTGAATCCACCAACATTTAGTTTCATTGAATTATTTATTCTGTGTTCTAAACCAGTATGGGAGAGAAAATCACTTTGTTTCTACCCATTTTCCACAACTGTACATCTATTGCATCTTGCCTTACTTGCCTTCATTTTAAGCAAAAGGCTTCAAACTCAAAGCTATAGCTCCTTCATAATTTTAATTTCTCTTTTCTGCCGCTGTTCTGGCTTTCTTATACACTTTTCTGAATACAGCGATCAAACCATAATGGCCAATCACGTTACTTGCTCTGGGAAAAAACTTTGACAGGAGCCTATTTAGTAAGGCTTTGTTATACTTAAGAGTTTATATTTGAAGGTTAGTTTCTTTAGTTAGTTAGTTTCCTATGGAGTACCTGAGATTTACAATTCCATATGATAACTAAGAACAATATAAATATTTTCTCTTTCTCCAATATGACATTGAGCCTGGATTTCAGGAGACATCTGGTTCATGTTTAATTTGTCATTGCTGATTTAGAGCTTTCAGAAGTATTTTCACTATACACAAATAAACATTTATTTTTGTTTTAAAGAGGTAAATTATATAAAATTTTGAAAGATGATTTACACTTTCAGCATAAAATATGCTATAGGGATGCATTACTGTCTCAGTAGCAAGTCAGTTTTCAAGGTACAATTTTTGCTTTTGTAACAATCATTGTTACAATCATTGTTATCATTGTTATTACTTTCTCGGTTTGGCATCATCAGTCACTGTGGTTGTGACCTTTTTCATTTCTATATAAGAAAGAACATATTCTTGAAACATTTTCATCTTGTATATGTAACTGAATTTACATATTATATTAAGCTACCATGTAACTTGTTTGATTTTAACTTTGTATGTTATGTGGACCTACCACAGTCATGTGTAAATTATTTTTATGACTTAGTGTTAAATGTATTATATAAGCTATTTTGGTTTATTTAACCAACTTATTAAAATCAATTATCGCTTGGCAAGGCGTATAAATACCATGGGGTACATTAAAGTGAAGGATTGTTTAATTTATTAGATATAGTTTGGTCTTTGAATTCTCCAAATCTTTTCAAATCCTGGTTTTATACACATTATTTTGTCTTAAAAATGAATATGGTAGAATAACACATGTTTGGGTATTACAGTTACATATCTATGTAATTTAGCTGGCTAAGAGATTCAGGTGGGATGTGAATAATTTTCCTTGACTATACTTTGCAATGAAAAGCAATTGCAGTGAAAAATGACAAGAAAATTTGCTATTTTTTCTGTGCTGCTTTATTGGTATAGATAGAAATTAAAAAGTGCATATTCAGGATGAATTATGTATGCTAGAAAGAAATGCAAACAAAAGCAATTTTTATCACTTACAGCAGTGAACTGAGTTTGTTGATTCATAGTTTGCAGCTAATTTTTCACTTAACCTAATCTGAAATAATGGCTCTGTTTTACAGTATTTTCTGTAAGAACTTCCAATTGTTATTATTTTTTTCTGAAGCAAAATTAAAATTGATAAAGTGAAGCAAAATTAAAATTGATAAAGTGTCCTGCCAAGCTAGAGTTATAAGGCAGTTTAGGGCAGCTAAAATAATTTTGATAAGATTAGCAGAACTTTTCACAAATATCTCAATGTTTTTTCCCTTGCTTCGAGGAAAAAAATAATTTTCATAAAACAGTAAGCTAAGCTTCCTCATAAACCTGTTGTCACGATAATAAAGTCAAGCAAATTTATAATGACAGTGTAACATTAAACAGAAGTATGAAGTGATCAAAGAAATATGTCAGTTGTGTGATGCTAGTGAACTTGCAGACCCCCTCTTCCCCCACCAAAAGAACACAACCTTTGCCCTCATTTAGAGGCCACCTTGTAATTCATGATTGCAGTTTTTCCCCCCCTGCTTGGCACCACAGAAATTCAACTTATTTGAAATATGAGCTTATCCCAGGGAACGGAATATAGCAGAATGTAAAGAAGTTAGAGGATATTGAACTGCCTCTGAATTTATCTTTTACTATTTATTTGTTTGATGACATTATAAAAATTTTTGCCAGGTGGCTATTTTCCTGCATGGCATCATACTTGGAAATTAAAGGGGAGCTAATATCCTTGTCAGCAGCCTATGAGTATTTTAAAGGAAAACATAATTTTGAGCAAATTCTGGTTGCAGTGAATGGTACACAGATGCCATTTGAGAAATCCTGTGGTATTACCAGTGTTAGCATACCTGTAATAATTGCAATTCCCAAAAGACTTTACAATCCTAAAAAGCTTGTTCATTTCAGCTTTGTTCCAAATAACGTGCTATTCTGTCAGTACGCAATTCTTTAGAACCTTTCTTTACACTCCACGGGAATAAAAGCAGAGATATTAGCATTATTATGCATTAATCTCATCAAAGCCAGTACTGTGACAGTTTTCGGAGAGTTACAAGGATTTCATTGCTTACTATGAAGCAGTAAGCTGGCAGAGCTGAAATGAAGTGCTCTAACATGCTTCTTTACTGGAGAACAAGGTGCAAGTTTTTTAATGGAAATACTAGGAAAAACTTGTGGTACAATAACTCAAATCGGTTATGGGAACTAACATTCTTAGTTACTTTTACTTTCATACCTTTCAAAGCTCTAGCTTAGATGAGGAGTCTAGAACCAGTTGCCTTCCCCATTTTATGGCCATGAAAAAAAGGCTTCTAAAGTCAAAAAAGATAATTCTAGCAAATCAGATTAGCAAATTGAGCAGAACCTTGAATCAATTAGGCATTATGTAATCATAGTTTATACTTTTGGTGAACAAGCTGTAGGCCTAAAAATATAGGAAATTGGATAAGATTTAATTAACATTGACAGATTAACATTTCTTATGTTAAACAGCTCCTGCACAACATAAATCTGAGCTTAGACTACCGGAACTGCAAAATACAGTAAAAATGGATAGAGAACAAAATATTTTTAAAATAAGCGTTTGTGGCATGCAAGCGAATAATGAATAATTTCTAGCACTCCAAAGATACACAATATTTGGAACTACCTACTACAGCGAACAGTTTTTCTTGATGTCAGGAACCAATTTCATGTTAAATTATCCCATGATAAATTGGAGACACAGTTGAGAGAGTTTCTGCCAAAACAACTTGATATGTTTAGGCTCATGAAAAGAACATTGTTACAATCATCACATAAGATGCATCCATTTTTACTTTGTTCATCCTTAAAAGGGGGTCCTTGAAACTTCCAAAATTGGATTCTGGCCCTAGGGCTGAAACTGGATCTTTGCCACGCTCAATCATTAAGAATCTAAGGTGCCAGCAATTGTAGTGAGGCTTTTCTGTATGCAAATCATCTGATCTTATTAGAATATCCATGGAAAAGCTACTTATAGTCCCACATTTCCAAAAGCTTTGGAAGCTAGAAGACAATGCTTTTATACAAAACACTAGTGCTTTAGAATAGCCTCATGGCGGAGATCAAGTTAGTCCCCTTCTTCCTGGTTTTTAGTAAAATGTTAAGGATCAAATTATTTTGTAGAGTATTTTCTTAAGTTTATAAATAAACGTTTACTCTTTTGTCCATTTCCTCCCCTTATTTATTGCTTATAAAGAAATGTTTATTTTTTGCATTTTGTTTGGGATTTTAATCAGAGCATGAACATTTAAATGATTTTATATTCTATGTATACTACCAACAGTAATTTTGACTATAGTGGTAAAGAAATTGATAAATTTAGGCAGTATACCTGTTTAGAATTATTATGTTATTCTATTGTCATTAATTAACAAGAATGTGATAAGTGAAAACTGATTATCCAACAACCTGAAAAGGAAGTGAATTTCCTCCCCAATCTATTCCATGCAGAAATTAGTACATACGGGTAGCAATTTAATCCTCTTTGCCTGTTTTACAATAATGGCATTGTTTGCATTCTGAACTTAAGTCTTAATCAACTTGAATTTGCCACTATAGTGCTGTATTGTTTGGTTTGATACTGATGTGGTAAATTGTTTCTATTCTGGATTTAAGCCAGAAAAGAGATTTCGTTCTCTAGATTTTTTCCATGTTTTGAATACGTAGTTCTAATCCAAATGATGCTATTAAGTTTCATTTATATTAGAGAGCTTGAAATACAACAGTCCACACTGGGGTCATATTACTGACAATTAAAGCATGCGGTTGACCAAGACATATTCTTTCTTACTAGTATATATGGAGGAAATGAAATGTGACCACCTTGCAAAGCTCTACATTTATAAAGGAACTTTTAAAAAAAATTGCTTGAAAAGTCTGATTCAAGTACATTTAAGTAACAATAGCAGTAGTCCATTAACGTGCAGCAAAGAAATATAAATTGGATATTCAGGACAGAAAAAAACTTCTGGTAATAGTTTCTAGGTGTTCTAGAAAGATTTAGCTTTACATCACCACATTTTATATTGTAGTTGTTGCTAGTCGTGAAGTCATGTCTGACCCATCACGACCCCATGGACAACATTCCTCCATCCCCCAGAGTCCATTTAAGATCATGCTGATTGCTTCAGTGACTCCATCCAGCCACCTCATACTCTGTCGTCCCCTTCTTCTTTTGCCCTCAATTTCTCCCAGCATAAGATTCTTCTCCAGCGAGTCCTTCCTTCTCATTAGGTGGCCAAAGTATTTGAGTTTAATCTCCAGGATCTGGCCTTCTAAAGAGCAGTCAGGGTTGATCTTCTATAGGACTGACCTGTTTGATTACCTTTGATTCCCATTTTTGGCCTCCATGTGCCCCATTTTCTGCCCGTTCCAATCCTCGCCACCTAGAACAGGCCAAAAATGGGGCATGCGGAAGCTGAAAACAGGATGCAGAGGCAGAAAAATGGGGCGCGGAAGGCTGCAATAGGCTATGGCAATCCCTGCAGCCTGAAACAGCTGATTGTCGGGAGGCCAATCCAACCAACAATCAGCTGCTTGTACTAATCAGGCTGTGCTGAAGCTGAAATAGGCTGTTTGTTGTTTGCTGCAAGGAGGCAAATTGCTGGGAGGCAGAGGCAGATTTTTTTTCTTGTTTTCCTCCCCAAAAGCTAAGTGCGTCTTATACTTTACATATACTCTGAAAAATACGATAATTGGGATGCAGTTAATATTTGACCCTCATTCACATGAGATAATGACATTATGGAATAATCCTAATTTGAAAACAGAGGAAGTGAAAATATTTTATTTGGAAGTCTTGGGCCAAGCAAAGGATTAATAATACCTTGAATTAATATTTAGTAAGAGCTATTTTAAGAATCTTGAAACATTACATTTTAAATATAATCTTTTTGAACCATTGCTTGGCACTAAATACAATTAAAACACATGCTACCAACACAATATGGTCCAGATGTTTTAGCAGCTACAGAAGGACCATAATATTTGGATGCTAAAAATACTATATCAGAAGTAAAATTAAAAAATCCATACAAAATTAAAAATGTGACACAGACTAATATTGGAAAATATATGATTTGTGGTATAAGAAATCAGAGTATGTAGTCTTGAAAAATTTACAGGCCCAATTTTTCAGAAGTACTAAGCACAGTTTTAATGACCTAGGAATGAAGCTGATTCATCACAAAAATCTTGATCTGAATCAGATTGACATCTCCAAAACTGTTTTTTTTTAAATGTGCAACACTAAAGAAAATTTGAGGGGTTTCTGACTCATACAATCTGGTCCTGTTTGTTTCATCTCTCCTTTGGTTTCAAGGCATCATATCAGCTAATATAAGGGTATCAAACTCAAGGCAGGATCCGGGGGCCTCTGGAGCTCCATTTTCGCTGGCAGAGGGTTGCAGAGCCCGTTGCAGCCTTCCGAGTTCTGTTTTCACTGGCAGAGCACTTGGGCCACCACAGGCGCCCGACATGAGTGATGTTGAGCGGGCTATGCCCACCCTGGCCATGCCCTCCGGGCCCCCAAGGTTAAATGCAACCTGATGTGGCCCTCAATGAAAAAGTTTCAAGAGTTTGACATGTCTGAGCTAATACAACCTTGGGGGAAAATATAATATAGTTCAGTAAAGGAATAAATATTCCCACCTTATTAATGCTGAGAAATTTCAAATTCTATTTATCAAAAAGTAAATGATGTCATTCAATAATAAATTCAGTTTATCACAAGAGTTTAAGATGGCTATTCTTTACACTTCTGTTTTAAAACAACAAAAAAATATTTTTAGTATGTCCACTCTAAATTCTGTATGGTACATAATGACTTTGTTCTGTTTTATATGTTACAAATTTGCTTAATTATTCAAAGTGCCCCATGGTACAGGAACTTCCAGAGGAACATGGCATTCATATATTGAAATATATTGGCCAGACCCTAGCTAGAGAAGGTTTAAAAAAAAGACCAAAGTTCTATCAAGTTATAGAGATTTTTTAAAATAAACCTACTTGCCATTCACAAGTTATTTTCTCTATGAAGTGGTTAGTAATGGTAATACTTTTCTGTGTGTTGAATACATTGATATATAAAGCATTTACATAAAGCAATTAATAAACACTTTCTAGATAAATAATTAATTAACTAAATGAGATACAAACTATGTTAGTGTAAAACAAATCACCAAATCAGCTGCTATGGAAAATATTTTCTACATCCACCAGCAAGGCATGGTCAGTCAAATGGGAAGCAAACATATCTTATCAATTCCCAGCCACTCCCAAGACGGCCAAGATGCTGTTATTTCTGACAGATTTTTAAAAAAAACATTTGCCTAAGTGTAACAAAAAAAGAATTTAGTACTTCAACTAAGAATATCACTAGTACAGAGAGCTCTACCAGGTCTCTGCTCCTTTCTTCTCCTGTTTTATGTTCCTTAACCAATACGTAGATTAATTGGTGACAGCTATAAACAATAGTTGTGCACTTTTTTAAACAGAGTTTTTAAAATTGTTTTTAATTTTCTGAGTGGAAACATTTGTGGCACACTGTTTAGGAAGGGAGACAAATTTAAATAAGTAAGAAAGATCAATACTGTACATCTTATATTTATATAATTATAATTGTATATATTGTATTCAGTGGCATCCTCAACATATATTTAGATTGCAAGTCAAAATGGGTATTTATATTTCTCTTGCTCATTTAAAAATTAATGAACTGATGTATGTTGCAAGAGAATGATTATATTCTTATTGCTGAGATGCATAAGATTTTATGTGGTCACTTGAACTTTGACATAAAGTAACACTACTATACAAAAATATGAAAATAATTCAGAAGCAGGTCCTGTAATGGTAATTCAACTCCACAGCAAAAAAACATGAGGATACCTGTGATAGCATCCAACATATCCAAAGACTTTCTTTGTACTTAAGCATCTCAATCATGTATTATCTTTCTGGCAGGTTTTAGTTTTTCTCATTAAAGAAAACTATAAGCGCTGCATAAGACATGACTCTTGTCACTGAAAATTATGGCCCTTCAGGAAGATTTCATTTTTCATATTTCAAGCACTATACATGTTGTCCCGAAAATAAGACCTGGCTTTTTTTTTTTTTTTTGCCACCAAAAAAGACATCAGTCTTATTTTGGGGGCATGTCTTCCACCGACTCACCTCGCTGCTGTGGCACTGAACGTCTCATACAGCAGGAGTCCACTGCTGGCCCATTTCTTCTGTGGCCACTTGTCGCTGCTTGCACGCATAGCACCTGGCCTCCGTTTCGTTCTCAGAAGTCTTCAAGAAAGGCCTCTGCAGTTGAGAAACAGGCTCCAAACTTATGCATGCATTGTCCCTGCCTCCATTTCACCATCAGAGACTTCAAGAAAGGCCTCTGCACTGATATCAGAGCTCAGGGTCGATCTGGAGCTCTGTTATCGGCTGCAGAGGCCTTTCCTGAAAACCTATGATGGGGAAATGGAAGCCGGGGGCGACACGCATGTGAATCCAGATCTTGTTTCTCGGCTGCAAAGGCCTTTCCTGAAGGCCTCAGACAGTGAAACAGAGGCTGGGGCAACACGTGCAAGCTAGGGCTTATTTTGGGATAGGTCTTAATTTTGGGGAAATGAGGTTATTTATAAACTTAAGATACAGTTACAAATTATTTGCTTGATATTTTCCACTGGCATTTTCAACAAAATGTTTTAAATACTAAAAAAGTCAGCATTGTAAGACATTTAAGGATCAATCAAAAAATAAATAAGTCTTTCATGGACATGAAAATTATAGAAAGCCAAGCTATTCCATTTGAACCCAAGTATACTAAAGTGTTGGACCTGCAATACAGAAAGCTCTCCGGCCCAGTTACAAATCTTCATTTTTCCTATGAACTTATTAGGCATATGACAGATAGTCCTTGTCATACAACCATTTATTTAGTGACTATTCAGAGTTATAATGACACTGAAAAAAGTGACTTATGGCAATTTTTCAGACTTACAACCTTTGCAGCATCCCCTTGGTTACATGATCAAAATTCAGATGCTTGGCAACTGGTTCATAGTTATGACAGTTACAGAGCCCCTGAGCCAGGTGATTTCCTTTTGCTACCTTCCAACAAGCAAAATCAACCTTAGGGAAGCCAGATTCACTTAACAGCCTTGTTTCAACTTAACAACTGCAGTGATTCACTTAACAACTGTGGCAAGAAAGGTCAGGAAATGGGGCAAAACTCACTTAACTATCTAACTTAGCAACAGAAATGTTGGGCTTAATTGTGGTTTTATATTGAGGACTCCTGGTATTTTATCGGCCTCAGTCCCCAATTACTCTGCAATTGTTTCTGATTCCATCAAGCATGGCTGTTTTTATATGGAGAAATGAAGGATATTCTGTTCACAAAGATCATTAATTTATCTAGCCATGTATTGTTGATAATAATTGGCAGCAGCTCTATAGTTTCAGGCAGGACTTTTTCCCACCTTAGATTGGGATTTACTGCAAGCAATTTACTGAAGTCCAGCTCTTAAGATACTACAATCTGATAATGCAGGTAAGCTTTGAACTAGCCGTCTCGAGTTCCCCTTGACCGGGGAAGAGAGGCGGGGTATAAATCTAATAAAATAAATAAATAAATGAATGCAAAATTTGTAGTCCAGTTAAACTTTTGAGCCAAAAATTTTGCTTGTATTTTTATAGTTAAACAATAGATTAATACAAAGGACTGGCCACCATATTCATTTCATAAAAGTTCATCTTCCATAATGTGTGCAGTTTTATCAGAATATGACAGTTTGGCTTTCAGTTGCATGCTGAGAGAAAAAGAAATAAATGCTATGGCAGATATTCTTGTGTGTTTCCATAAGATCTTAAAGTTTCTTCTGAAATTGAAAGCATCATTAAACCAACTTTCCTCAGCATGGATTCATTTAGATCGATTAAAACTGCCATTTTTATGTTAACAGAATAATAGTGGAACATTTGCAATATATTTCTTGAGGTCTAAACAGTAAGAAACTAATTCATTCAATTACAGTAGTAGCCTTAAGCCAATGTTTTAAAAACCACTTGTTTAATATTGAAGGAGTGGCTTAAGGTAATTAGATACATATTCAAGAGTCTTAATTTAATGATCTTCACCAACAATATTTTCCCAAGTAGCTTGAGCTTTTTTTTAGCATTGTTTAACTGGAAGCATTTCACTTGAAGAGGTAAAACTAATTGTGCATCCTAGTCAAGTCATATAGTATTCCACAGCATCCTACGATTACAAAGTGCATGGAAAGTTTGGCCTAACCAGAATAAATCAATTTCTTAAAATAAAATTAAGAAGGCACTAACTTTGCCCACCCAAAATGAGGATGCTTTAAGACAGCCTTTTCCACATTAGTGCCTTCCAGATGTTTTCTCATATCCCCAATGACCATTGCAAGCTTGTGTTCATCCTCTAACCATATGATTTTTCTCCACCCACTACTGTGAATAAAATATAGCAATACGCAAAGTTGGTACTGTGATTTCATAGGGGGCCAGAATATGTTAACATCAAATAAAGCTACTTCCCAATATTCCCTAAGAAAATTGTTTTGCTTACCTCATCTGTAGTTTGACACAAACAAAACATCAACCTGCACCCTCCACTATGCAATTCAACTGTTGGAAGAAGAAAATTGTCCGTAAATTTTAGTTTTAAGAATTTTTTTAAAATAATAAGACAACAAAGATAAATGAAAGAGATATGTATGAAAGTTTTGGTCTGAAAGTCTGACACCAAAAGTAGATTTGCCAGATGAGAATAGGTCTTTTTCATTACAGGATGTTAAGAGGAGTAAGTTGAAACGCTTCTATCTCAAGTGACTAAAATATGATAAAAAGGTAGAACATGCATACTGTATACACAGATATAGAGAATATGTTGGGCAGAAATCCACCCATATGAAGAAAAGTAATTGGCAATTACTGGAGTAGCATAGCAACACAGGTTATGTTCAGAGTAGCCTATGCAGCTATTCCCAATCTGATTCATAGTCCATAAGTAATTGCGTTAAGAGATACAAAACAACAAGTTTAAAATGCATTTGCAGAGCAAAAAAATATCAACATAAAATACAGTAGAATAAATCAGCCTCTGCAGCTTTTCCAAAATTTAAATATGGTAACAAATTCCACTATCTTTATACTAATATCAAACACACTACTTTAATATCTTCTCAGCCTCTCTAAACATCCTGAAATAAATAGCAAAATATCAAATATTGACTATACTGCATAGAAAGGTTCATATTGGAGAAGGCAACCTTCCAGACAATCTGGACATTTTGAGCTTGACACATAATAGCCGCCTCGAGTTCCCCTTCTGGGGTGAAGAGAGGCGGGGTATAAATACAATAAATAAATAAATAAACATTGTTTTTGTGCCAAGACAAATGAAATGTATTAGTATAATATGCTGTAAGAAATGAATATAAAACCACTATAGCCACTGCAGTACACAGGCTGGAATTTCTGGAAACTCTTATAGAACAGCTCATTGCAGTAGTCCAATCTTGACATCCCCCCTTTTTTTAGGGATTATTCCCTAAGGATCTAATATTTTTGAGCAGCAAAGTGCTTTAAGGTAATTTATTCACAATGTGTAGCCAGATAGTATACAAATCTAGTATAATAATATGATTTTTTTGTTCTAAGGTCTGAAACTGGAAATAATGCTCTTTAGCAAAGATGAAGAAAGCTTAACTGGCACACAGAATGTCAATACATTTTGAGTAAGCTCAGAAGCACACTGTTCCTCCAAAAATTATAAAAATTAGTTACTTTAAAACCAACACATCAATCCACCAATATATTGCTTGTATTCTCTTCAGAAAATGTGGCATTTCACCTTCTTTGGTGGTATATTAAATTAGATGCTACAATTAAATTATTCTAAAACTGTATATGGAAATGTTATATTACAATAATTAAATTTTATTTATTTCTTTATTTGATTTATAACCCGCCTCATTTCACTGGTCAAAGGGGAAAAGTTTATTAGATGAACTTCTAATGACATTATAAATGTATGATGTGGGTTTTATTTGACAAAAGCTGCAATAGTACTATTTCTGTGATGAGCTGTCTCTAGCTAGATGACCATTTACAGCAAGATTCGGCAACCTGGTTTTAATTTGATGCATTGCACTACAATTCTAATAATCCAAGGCTACTGACCAGTATAACTTAGTTTATAGGAACTGTATCCTAAAGTGTCTGTAAGATATGGCAATGCTTCTTGCACAATTCTTAAAAAGGCAACACCCTAAAAGCAAAATGTTCTCTGGTGATTTATTAGACACTAAATTCAGCACTCCTGACAAAGTGATAATTAATAGAACTGTACATTTCACATTTCTTTACTAAATGCTTTCAGGACTATATGAATATACTACTCCATATTAGGCAATGAGAGGTTTTATAGTTTAAATCAAACTGAGGAGCAAGTCATCTGATTCCAATGAGGCTTATTTTCAAGTAAATTTGCACAATGATAAGGCATATAATATGATCTTACTTTATCATTATAGGTTGTGACCCTACCATAGCCCAACTTTATCCTTTATTTATTTATTAAATGTATGTCACTCATCTCACTGTGAAAAGTTACTTATAAACCAAGCTAGCATGAAGAGTATTGGGAAGTGCCCAGTCTGGCAGGGAAGAAGGATCAAGTACAAAGTTATCATGGAGATACTGTACAACTGCAAAAGGGCTAAGATAAATACCATCCCTCCCCCCAAGTTCCTGGAAGCCTTATCTAATTGTTCTCAAGAGGCTGCCAGATCAGGGAAATTCCTGTATTATAAACAGAACATAATAAAATAGTTAGCTTGAACTCTGCAAGTGTGGGTCAGGTGGTTCACGTGTGACAAATAGGCAGTAAATGTGATTTACAATTCTTAATTGGTAATTCTTAGCTTGAGAGTTTTTAATAAATTTCACAGAAACATACTAAAGAAAAGAAAAGAAAAAGGGATTCTATATTTCCTTGCACAAAATAAGACAGGACCATGTGAAGTCCAACCTCCCTGCTATTTTCAGACATCTAAATTAATAAAGATCCTTGAAAGTTGTCAGCATTTGCTTGAACATATCTCCAATGAATGGCAGCTCATCACCTCAACTATCTTCTTTGGTAAATGGTAAAAAGTATGTTGAACTATTTTTTACTGTTAGGAAGCACTTATAAAGCACAATGATTTATTGTTAGTAGGCACAGTTTTGTAAAAGAACTTACTGTTGAGATAGGAAACATTAATGTTTTTACCAATCAGAAATAGTTTCTCAACACGATCAATTTATAATACTGGATTATGAAGGTTTTAAGCTGATTTTGTAATTAAAGGGGAGGAGTGGAAAATGCAGGTGACTGTTAACATCAGTAAGCTTGTTAAAAATCATGCTCACAAGGAATAGGCCAGATATTGGTTCCAAATCTCAAAACATCTCATTCATGCTGGTTTAAGCTTAAATCAATTTCAACTATTAAAGTATAACATTAGTGAAATGTCCTCACCTCATCAGAAGGCCTTTTTCAGCAATCATCCTCATGTAGTAACCTCTGTGTGTGTGTGGGGGGGGAGGGGGAAGGAGGGAATAAATGCCTGAAAATTCTGTTACTGTTCTAATCTATCAGGAAAAAACTGGTCTGTAGATTATTGCTGTTATATTTTTCTCCATTGCAACAAGGAGGTTAAACAGCACATTATGAGCAAAGGTCAGCAAATGCAGGTATTTTCACCTACCTTGAATACCAACATTATCCCATCTTCTTGGATATCTTTAATCTGCTTATAGCATTTTGACTAAACATCAGGGATGATGACATTGCTTCTACTATAGTCAAAGAACAAAGCTAGCTCTCATAGCATAGTATGCAGTAAATCCAAGGATAAATTGTTGGGTATCAAGAAGTCATCCTTTTATTTTTCAAACCATGAGGAATCAGAACAAATAATCCAGTTTAATATGGTAATAATATAACAGGATCCAGTATCATACAAGTAGACTTGCATGAGCATGATGGATTTTTAATCTGCCTAACACTTCACATTGTCAACATCCATTCTGGAAAGATGAAAGAACATCTGCAGATTCTGAGAGTAGATGGGAGCTGAAATCAACTTGCCTGGTTTCACTAGCAAAAGCACACAACTGGACAACAACCAATACATCCATTTACCACCAGTAATAACACAAGAAAGCAAAATATTACCTGCCTAGACAACTATTTGATTGTGACTATGCAAGTTTCAAAACATTGATAATAATGTCTTCAAAATCCTTTATAATAGAAGATTTAGTGAGAACAGTATTTGAAAATGATTCAAAAACCATTATCCCCATGGTTGACTAACTTCCTTTGACAGCTTTGGTTTATAATACTTTCCATATTTGAAAACACTAAGTCACTGCATTTCAATGTATTTCATGATCTCTTTGTGAGATCATGACATCATGTTGTGAGCCGCCTCGTGTTCCCTTTGATTGGGGAAGAGAGGCGGGGTATAAATCTAATAAACGTAAACACAATAAACATAAAACATTTTCACTGATTCCTGTTCTGAGTGAAAACCATAATTTGATATAATAATTCTCCCAATATTTGCTGCTATTTCAAAGGAACCAGTTATTTCTTTTCAACTTCTCTGGGGCAACTCAGACACTTGGCAAGATGAGATGACATGCCTGCATCACTGGTTCAGCACATTTTAAAAATATGTTTTAAAAAGTATAGATTACTCAGCAAGAACTGCATGGGCTAATAAAAAACTCAAATCACAAAAGTATAAAGCAACATATGACAAGTAGAGCAGACTCGTCTACCTTGACAATGAAGTGCCAAAAGGAGAAATGTCCTGCCAAGTAATAAACTAATACACAATTACATGAATGTACATCGAAGTACCTTGTGCCTTGAGGAAGTTACTGCATTGCCATTTGCCTGACATTGAGGTGAAAGAGGGAAGAGAGGAGAAATGAGCTGGATTAAAGCAACTACCGGTACTGCTATTTGGTTCAATTAAATTACATTTCTGAATCTAATCACAAGTGGTGGATGCTAGACTATAAATCCTAAGCAAGTATATAAAAAGCATATAAAAGCTTGTTTTAGTTCAATTCAACTCTTTCCAGACGTGCCTGTGATCACTCCATTATTCATATCTCATCATTCCTCAACCCAAAAAAATTGTCTTCACAGCACCAGTGTCAGCTACTTCTATTTAGTGTTAGGAGGAAAGAAAACCTCATAAAGTCTGGAGAACTTTTACTTTTCATAGCCAGATGGCTATGATTTGATTAAGTATAAAGCTTCCTATTAACCTGGAAGGGGGGGGGGCGGACAGCTCAGTAGTCATGCCAATAGTTTGGCATCTCCAGATAGAAGTAGAAATAAATCCTCTCTAAAACATGCCAATACTGAGTCTGTGCTAAGCCTCCAATATACTATGCCATGGTTTACTAAGTAAATCACTATTGGTCAGGGTCACACCACAGTTCAAGCAACATATTTGGCCACAAGCTACATTTTGTCTGAGCAGGTTATGTAAACCCAGCCAGTATAAGGCAATTTCCTGTATTCTTAACTCACCTAAAACCATTTAATAAGCTTAGCAGTGTTCTGACACTTTTCTTGTCCAAATTTGGCAGTTTAGCCATTCAGCATAGAAGCTTTTGACTCATCTGGTATATTCAACTTTTCATTTAAAAAGGATCATGCTTCAAAACTGAGAAAAAGGAATTGAAATTGGAAGGCCTTTTTGCATACTGGCAGCTTTGCCAGCCACAAGTGGTTCTTCCTAGCATTTGAGAATATTTTCCCTTATTCGTCAAATAATGTAGTATTGCAGCATCCTTTAAGGTCTCTGAATAGTTTTACAGCTGTTAAGTTACTAATGGGAACTTCATGTGTTTGTGCCCAGCATAAGTGCTGTCAGGAAGGAACCAAATGTCAACCAGAGGTATGCAGCAGTAGCCATAAATATTCCTTTGAACATTTACCATCTGGAACCCTAGATTAAAGCTTGACAAAGAGCTGGCCTAGCTTAAGGGCATTTTCCCTCCCCCTCTTTTAAAGAAGTCCCATCAGGTCAGTGATGTAAAAACATGGTTTCACATTCAATTTCTTCTACCATGTCTTATCAAATAGAAATATAGCACCCAGGATTTTTTGGAATTTGCAAAGAAAATTATAAGGCTGCAATGATTGGCACATTTAGCATCAGATGAAATTCCATCACTTATACCGCTTAGATTTGGATACTCTGTTATGCCAGGGTGGATTTTTTTTTAGTTTGAACTTTATGCATTGTGCCAACCTTGCTACCACATGCTGAACTGTAAGGTGTGGGTTCTGGGTTAAGTTTTGTTTGCACAATATGCTAGTCTTTAGTTAACTATGACTGAAGAATTCACAGCAAAAAACAGTGACTCATAACTAGCCACATTGATCAACAAGGCAGTCATGTTTTAGCCTAGTGCTTTGTATAACCCAACCAAACACTTTTTTTTTCAACAGAATGTTTTTAAAAAAACACACCTTAGCACATGCAGTAAGGACTTACCTTTGAAATATATGACATAAGATCAGGTTATAAATTTCAGTTATTTAGAATACAGCTAGAAAGCAGTTACACTGCATCAGTGCACAAACTTCAGGCTGGTCATCTTCCCATTCCTGCCCTTGTTTTAACAATGTGGTTATCAAATTCTAAATTTTCACCAAATGTAGGCTGTTTGGAAACTTACTATGTTTCTGTATCTCTCTCATTGATGCATGGATGCCATACATTTACAAGTGGTCTTCTTGTCAATGTTAGTATCTAGGAAAGTTTACATCACATCTTTAAGTGGAGTGGAAAATTAAAAATTTCATTTTAGCCATTTAACTCAACTAATTAGCAGTTTCTGATGCAAACACAGACACATACTTCTGGAGGAGTTGTTTTTAAAGATATTTTCTTTCAATGGCATGCATCAAAAATGAAAGCCAACAAATATATTTGTGAGGGGAGGCTGATGTATCAAATTTCACCTTCAAGCTGCTGTATGGATTCTTTGATGTTTGGTCAAATGCCAGCATCACAGAACATTCGACAGACCCATATCCCATAATCTAGCTGCCCAAATAATTTTTCAGAACGTACACAAACCTTAGCATTTCGTGCACAACAAATTCAAGCTACAAAGGCAGAGAGAAGTGATAGGCTTTCTTCCCAGGTACTCAAGGGAAAATGCAGGAATTATATACATTCATCTTTTTGGGGGGGATTATCATTTAACAACACATTAATAGGTACATTGGCTTTCACATTCTCTACATGAATACCTACACTAATTCTAACCTGTCCAATTCTACTTAAGTAGCTTTCTTCACCTCTTGAATCCTGTTTAATGAGGTGTTAGAACACCTTAAGAGAAACCATTGCATCACAAGACATCTAGTGGAAGTTCAGGTAACCAGGCATCCATGCCCAGTTAGCTTTCTGCTTCTTCAATCACATTTAAACAATCTTTCAAGCTTAATAACACTTCAGATAGCTTCCTTAGAATCTATATACATACAGCTAGATGTCAATGACTGTTATGATACTTAGTTTGCAGCCACTGGTAAAACTTTCACAGACCTTTATATGAATTACATCCCACTGCTGTGTCGCAGCTGCCTGGGGAACTTCTCCACGCTGCAGGGCGGTTGCCGTCTTTAACCTCTTTATCCCTTCACGTGGAAAATCCACACGGAAGCTCCGCCAAGACCCCTGCATCCCCTCCATCAGCCCAGCCCTCTTTTTTTCCTGTCTTACAGGGAACACTCTTACTATCCCCCAAAGTCAAAGAACAAACGCGCGCTGCTCTACTGCCAATTTCAACAACCTTTATAATTACCCTCTCTCCAAAAAGTGCCCTTTCCTGGAGAAATATAATGACTGGAGATAACCCAGTTTTGAAAAACGGTGTGCATGCGGTCGGAAGACGTATCGCACCCCAGCAAAACCAGTGGCGAAGTGAGCTCCCCACCCCCCGCACCAGAAAGCTCAGAAAAGCAGAGAGAGAGAGAGAGAGAGAGAGATCAACCGGGGAGCGTGTGCACGCGGGAGACACGCGTCGTCCATTCCTGCTCGCGGGTGCGAGACCTTTCTTAATCGACACCTTCCCTGGCCTGACCTCGAATAGCGTCGCGGAGCGCGTTTGGTCTGCGGGGACAGGCAGGCATCTCAGACTGCCCAATCTCATCTCTTAGCTCCACAGCGGCGGCGCTGAGAAGGCGTTTGACAAGTGGACCACGCGAGCGTCCCATTCAAACAGTGGGAGGGGGGAGACACGGGAAGGAGTTGGAAGAAAAAAGGGGACTCGCTCGACACCTCCTGCGCCCCTTTACCTGGAGAGCGTCTGCTGCTGGGTGCGAGGGGGGGGAAAGGCGCCCTCTTCCCCCCTCCCCGCAAGCGAGGGAAAACAAAAAGGCACCTTGGCTGATGAAGTTGGGAAGAGGAGACCACACAGCTCCGGGTCGCAGCCTTCGGCTCCCCTAATCCCCACTCGAACGAGATGACACGCTAACCCCGACCATCTGTTGAAACACGTCCTCGACCCTCTCGGCGCGGCGCTGTGTCAAGACGCGGCTGCCCAATCGCTGGCGCTGGGTTGCTCCGGAGGCCAGGCGGGTGTGTGTGTGCCGGGGGGTGGAGGACAGAGGGAGAGCGCGAGAGAAACAAAAACAGGCTGGCGATCGGAGCGCGCCCTCCGCCAAGTAACCTGAGAGTCGCCGCAAGAAAAAGGCGGCTGTTAAAAAGAAAGTGGGCGGGTTTGTGGAGGGGGGGGAAGGTAAAGGGGA
>JANHGC010003163.1:338902-356257 GCA_027560395.1 Boaedon fuliginosus | reverse complement strand
CATTAGTTTTTGGGGACCAAAACAAGAAAAAAAAATCTTGGTGATTCACTTGCTTTCATTCATGCTTTCATTTGTGCATATAGATATAGTGATAATACATTTCCAAACAATGTGTAAATGTCATTTGAAAGCATGTAATGATAAAGAAAGGGAATCAACAAGCCTCTCTGTCTCTCTGTGTGCCTCTTATGTCTCTCTCTCTCTCTATCACTCTGTCTCTCAGTCTATCTTTCTCTCTTTCTCTGTCTATCTCTCTGTCTATCACCCTTTCTCTTTCACTGTGTCTCTCTTTCTTTCTATCACTCTCCCTCTCCCTGTGTCTGTCTGTCTCTCTTTCTTTCTCTCTCTCTTTCACTGTCTATCTCTCTTTATCTTTCTGTCTATCACTCTCTCTCCCTGTATGTGTCTCTCTCTGTCTCTCTCTTTCTGTTTATCTCTCTCTCTCTCCTTTTCTTTCTCTCTGTCTGTCTGTCTCTTTCTCTCTCTCTTTCTGTCTATCACTCTCTCTCCCCCTCTCTCTCTCTCTCCCTGTGTCTCTCTCTCTCTCTGTGTCTATCTTCTGGAGGTGGGGGAGGTGAAAAATGGGTCCGTTTTTGGTCTCCTGGGGCATCTGCATGCCCTGCTTTTCACTCTACCCCCCGAAGTATTCTACAGGCCAAAAACGGGCCATTCTAACCCGTTTTTTTTGTGTGTGTGTGCCTTCTGGGGAATCTGCAGGCCCTGCTGTTCACTCCCCTTGCACCCAGAGGCAAAAAATTGACAAAAACAGGCTAGTTTTGGCTAAAAAACGTGCCATTTTTCATCTGTAGAAAAATGTGGGAGTGAGGGAGGGTGGTGACTGAGTTTGCAGGGCATGTAGATGCCTCAGGAGGCAAAAAACTGAGTGAAAATGGCCCTTTTTTGGCCTCCTGAGGCCTCCATACCTCGCAGACCAACTTCCTCCCCCCTCCCCCCAGGTATGGCAATTCGACATTTGGTGTATAAGATGCACCAGATTTTCACCCTCTTTTCGGGAGGAAAAGAGTGCTTCTTATGCTACAAAAATACAGTATGTCACAAAATGGAATAGTAGAAAAGAGAAAATAACAGATAATCAAATGATGTGGCTGGAATTCCACACTGTAGTGCTCTATATGGCAACATTTTCACTCAATTCGTACTTATTAGCTCTAATATCCATGGTAACAGACAAGTGTTTGTAAGTAGTGGTCTTAAGCATTTCTCATCTTGAGCTGGAACAATTCCTTACTCTCTTTTCTTTTACTTGAATCTTTTTATTAATTAAGGGTCTCATAAACTGCAGCTGATTTACCTGGAGCACTGAACTCTGAATTGACATGAATAAGATTGGCTGGATTTTTAGACTGGTTTTTTTTTTTTTATAATTACCATGAAATATATTTTGCTAGGTTCAGTCCTGATTACCTCTTATCACTATGCATGTAGGATTGCAAGCTACAAAGCCCCACAGTACTATATTCAGTGTAATATAAAAACTTGTGATTCATTTAAATCTGAAGAACAAGAATGGTATTAAATTTGGTACATATGCAAACAGGTAAGCTTTAATCTTCAGACAACCATTCACTATTTTGACAACAAGCTGTCACTGCCAAAGCAGCATATCCAATATCAGAAAAGATACATTATGTGAAGGCACACCTCTCTAGAAAAGGCTCTAAAGCTGGTAAAGGAGAAAGGAAAGAGGAGAAGATGACTAGAAGCAAATCATAGTGAAAATGGTGACTGATGCACCTGCATACTGCACGAGCTAGAAAAAGCACTATGAAAATTATCTACAGACCTCACACATCCTGGACATAAGTTTTTTCAACTTCTTCCCTCAAGACAACCCTAAGGGGCATTGTATGCCAGAACAACTAGAAATAAAGATAGTTCCCCACCCCCAAGCTCTCCCTCTGTTAAACAACTAAATCCCACAACACTGTCTTATGCCCCTGGGGTGTCAAACGATCTAGTAGGGCTAGGAGGAGGATTGAAGAGAAGGGAGCTTGTGGACGGGCAGAATATTCTCCACAGACTCCAAGCAGACATTGGAATGGAAACATAAGACTGCATATTGTGAGTGAGGCTGGAGGGTGTTTGTCGGCTATTTAGTAGCCACAATGACTGAAATGGATGATTTCTTGGTGGAAATGACGGAAATGAGAGGTCTATGTAATGTGCTTTCCCTGGGCTGTGAAAAAATAATTGGAAATCTGGATATGATATCTCAAATGGGACATAAAATCTTGGATATTTTTAACGAAAAATGATCTAGTAGGGATGTATTACTATGATTCTTCTATATCTTTCCTATTACCTAGTTCCGTGGTGGTGAACCTATGGCACGTGTGCTGGAAATGGCACGCAGAGCCATCCTTCCGGGCACATGTGCTGCCATTGAAGAGGGCCTGCAGCCACCCACCCATCCCTACTCTATGGAGGTCTGTATTACCTTGTTTGTAAGAACAGTTAATCTGCCTTTCGACTCTGGAATCACGCGCACATTCGGGCATGACCCCCCCCCACTCATGCGCACACTACTCCAGAGCTGAAACACGGCTGATCTGACGATCAGCTGTGCTTCCAAACAAGGCAAAGGGGAGGGTGTGGGAGCGCAGGGTGGGGGTGCAAGGCACGCAGCCATGTGGCCATGCACATGCGCATGCATGCATGGACGTCCAGCAAGCAGAGTGGCAAAAGGTTCGCGACCACTGACCTAGTTCCTTAGCTTCTTATGACTATAACTTCGTTGTTTGTATCTTATAATTTGTGTTGATTGTTTTTATTTATTTATTTATTATTTACACTTATATCCCACCTTTCTTCCCCAGTCAAGGGGAACACAGGTATCCTATTATGATTTATGTTGATTGCTTATTTAGTATACTATGACTATCAATAAGTGTTGTACCTTGTGATTTATGATGATTGTATTTTATGATTATAATCATTGTTTATCACCTGTTGCTTGTATGTACACTGAGAGTTTATGTACTCACCGCAGACAAATTCCTTGTGTATCCAATCACACTTGGCCAATAAAGAATTCCTCATTCATTGAAGGCCTCATTCACTGAAGATTGTGCAACCAAGTCTACCACACTGCTCTAGTCTCTATTGGGTAGATTGATATCTTTCAACTTCCCATGCAGAAACAGGACAGCTAGGCAAAATCCTTCAGCCAGGTTCCATGTCTAAGGGAAGACTAGAATCAGGGTTTCCTATCTCTAGTTTAGCATTTAACTACGACATCCACAACCACAACCACACTTGGTTTCATACTGAGTGAAACAAATGTTAAATTAACTTAAATATCTTATTGCTCAAAAACATTCTTGCCTAACTGATTTAGGATGAATTGTGTTGTCTTTTCTCCAGGAGTTCCAGTCAGCTTATGTGGGTGTTGTGGGCTAAGGGAGTATGGTCCAAAGTTATTGAGTGAGTTTCTAGTGGTAAGGATGGGCTTGAATCTGGCTTTTTCAAAATCATAATCTTGCACTTTAACAACTGGACCATACTTTCTTGCCTTTGTTCCTGAAAGAAATTATGACTGGGCTTAAACATTATATTAAGCCATAATGTAATTTCTCTACTTTTGATTTAAGAATATTGTGTAGCATGTGGTGTGAGCATAGCTAATTGCTGACAATTCAATAAATATAGCTAAATAAACTGTAGATTAATATGTTCTTTTAACTTTTTATATACATTTAAATTATGTTTAATGTTCATAAACTGTTGCAAACATTTTGCCAAAAAATAAAATAATTGTAATATTTTAATATTTAATATAACATATTGACATGCCCTGATGTTGTACCATATTATTTCAGGTCAAGGCAGAAGCCTTGAAAGCTATATGCATGGGATGCCTTTATGGAACAATTTGGCTATTTGAGGTCTCTGAACATGTGTAGTTTGCATCTCCTATTTTTATTGGCAAAAATCTCATATGGTCGCATTACCCAAAAAATGTATACAGAAAGCCTGCACAGTACTTAGTAATAAACCCATAAAAACTCGTTTATCTGTTCATACAGCTACGACCGTATCAACAGAATACATGTTTGGGTTCTCAAGTATCCTCACCTCCCACTTTCTTATTCCTAAATTACTTTATTGAAGTTAAAAAAATCTGGGAGTGAGCCACAGAAAACATAGCACAACTTTCTCTATACAATGGTTGGCTTAGGACTAAAAGGACTTATGAGATCTAAAAATTAAATGTGAATTAACCTCAAACAAATAATCAGAATGAAATTTTCCACATTAGCCAGATCTCACCATCTTCATTTCTTCCCAGCTTAAGTTGACATAAAACTGGCTCCAAAAACTGATGAACATGAGAAGATCCATAATCCATAAACCTCCATATAATTTTTTCTTATCAACATTTAGCCTTAATGTTTTCCCCTGACCTTTCTTCTATTATTACATAGAGCTAAGGGTTACTTTCCTAAGAAAACAGCATGTATGCAGTTTTTCTCTGAACAGACATTGTGGGAATGCATATAGTTCAATGTAAATTCCGCCCCCCTGCACATTACTTAAAGGAAATGAATTTTCAAATCAATCTTTTATCAGGGTCATAGACCAGGATAAGGAGGGTGGGATACAGTCAATTACAAAGCATAGAAGATGCATCAGTGTCTTAAAAAAATATTAAAAACCCCCTATAAGATATAAAATATATTATTAAAAGGAATTGTATATATATATAAACAAGACTCTAAAAAAATCTAAAAGGAACAGGCCCATTAAATGGATAAATAGAAACATATAAAGAGTAGTACTAGCAATAGCAATAGAACTTAGTAATATATGCTTTGCACAATAGCAGTATCATCAGCCAATGAGTCTATGGAGATTCTCAGTCATCCAGGACATTTTGCTTTTCATCTAAGAAGTTTCTTCAGTTCAGAACTGAAGAAGCTTCTTGGATGAGAAGCAAAATATCTTCAAGCCAAAACAAAGCACCTTTGGGACATAGCCAATGAGGTTAACCCAATGTGTAATTATTTCTAATTGGAAACAGGAAATGAATTTTATTTTCACTAACAATAAGTGTCTAAACTTTAATAGCATAAAGCAAAACTAGAGAACAATTGCCGACATTGTCAGTGGAAAAAATGCAATTCAGAGAGTAAATTTTCATACAATACCTGATGGAGAAGTATGTATGTAGTCACCAGGGGTTGACAATGCTTGAAGGTGGATAATCAGTCAAATTAATCGATCTTCAAGCATCAGCTATGTGAACTGGAGTAAATGACATTGAGCTAAGTGGTGTTAGTAGTAGTTGTTGCTATACGACAGAGAATTCTTGTGACGGCCCCCTTCTTGTATTCCTTATGTCTGAGTTAAACACAATTCCCATCGTAAGGCTGTAATTAAGAAGATGCATGCAGTCTGATTTAATAAACTAGTTTGTGGGCTGATTTGAATTTAGAGAACTGGTCCTCTTGGAGACAACTGTAATCATGTCTTCTCTTGCACTCTAAATCAGCTGCCTGGCTTCAAATGTAGTCATGTTTACCAAACTCATTAATATCACTTAAAATTATGTTTTGATTAGGCCACTACAGTATGTTCAACAAATTATGGTTGAAATGAATGATGAATTAGCATGAAGTGGATCTCTTTTCATACTGGCACTAATCTAGCATTATTCTATAATTTGATAGCTATTTAATTTGATGGGCAGTGAAATGTTATTTCCTATTACACAAGGTTTGATAGATAGATACACAGAGAGACATTTTATAAAGACACTATATAAGATATACTATATACTTAATGACATGCTATAATTCCTTACCAAAAATAAGCATGCAGAGAATTATGTATGAGTACCATAAAGTTTGCTATTTTGTTTTCCTATGCCTGACAAATCAGCCTGAAATAAAGGTTCTGCCACTATAAAGAGAGAGAAAAGGCTTGTTTTTGTAAAATACTTTTACAGAATGTACTTAAAAAGGTATGTCTTACCAGAAATTAATACTGTTTAATATCATATTGGAATGGAATTGATCAAGAAGGGTTCTAACATAGAACAGGACCATAGGCCAATGAAAACTGCCCGGTGCAGAAGTCCAGCATTTGGTGCTTTAGAGCAAGCTGAGTTCAGTCTTGATTCCCTTAGTCCAAGAGGAAAAACACTGCAAGCAGCTTTCTTAATGTGTTCTGAAATCTAGGAAGAAACTGTGCAGAGGATGACCCTTTGAACTGTCCTTTCTTTGTAGGCAAAAGAATCACAATGCCACTGCTATACACAGCTCCATTGCAATACATGTTGAAATGAAAGATCTGCTAGAAGCAGATGGGAAGCAGCTGCCTGAATACGCTCATTGATCAATAACCTATTTAAGAAATGTATGTATGTAACTTTCTTAGATCTATCTTCAAGATTTCTCAAAGAAAACTAGTCATTTTTAAACAAGTCTTGGCTGTACTACCTATCCAGCAGCATTTGCAGAGGTAGAACTGTTCCTGATTTTCCATCTCAATCCCAGTTTCGGAAGAACATAAGAGCCCTGCTGGACTAAGAGAGCTTTTTTAATACAGGCCTCTGTTTTCATCATGTCCTGCCAGACATCTATTTGAAATTCAATGCAGAACATCAGCACAAGAGAATCTTTGTGCTTGTTTCCCCCAGCAACTGATTTTTAAAGTTTTTAATACTAAAGATGATATATTTGTAATACAAGACTCATCTAACTCTCTTTTACAGTCATATAAGTAGGAGGTTATCACTATATTTTGTAAGAACAACTTCCATGGTATCCACAGGTAATGTACAAGCTACCATTTCTTGAATCTTATATCATTTAATTCACATGCTAGAAAGATATATAGAAAAAAAATCATTAAAAAAAACCTTAGTTCAAAGTGATTTGGTCATTGAAGATTAAATCAAGATGCAGACATACATTTCTCTAGTATAAATATTTATTTTATTATGGTTTTTTGTCCTCAGGAGTCTTTGGTAGAAGACTCAGCCAAAGTTTCTTGAAATCTTTAAGTATACTTTTTTCCAAGTAAGAGAATTCACTCTCAAAGACTTCTAAATTAACCTTCCCTGACCATCCAGATATGTGCACTTCAGCTTTTATACTGTCCCATCAGTGTTCATTGTGGGAATTGGTATCCAATCAGAATTAAGCAAAGCTTCTCTGCTTAGTTTATAACAGGGCTGTTAAACTCCCCACCTGTGGGCCAGATGCGTCACGTGCTGGCCACGCCCATACTTGGTTTAGTGAAGGGGGGGAAAGTCCTGATACATTATGCGATGCTGCCATGACGATGTGAATTTGACACCCCTAGTTTATAAGAATTACTTCTGCAGCTGAATGAACCTTCTTCAGCAAGAATCCTTATATAACATTTGATATTCTTACTTTTAATACGCATTCCAAAATATGTGCAGAAAAAGTTTCAAATTAACTGGTTTGTAATTTTCTGAAATTTTTTAAAATTGACATCTAATATACGTATCTTATTTTAGGCACATCTAAATTTTGCTACAAATCAGCCATTTGATATAAAGTAGAGGGATATAAATCCCTTAATTTTATTTTTTACATATATTTTTTTGAGATTAGTTATTTGTGATTTTTCATTTTAGTTCTCTACTTTACTCTCTTGTAATCTAAAGATCCAGTTGTTTTCCTACCTGGTTTTCAACTTTAAACATAACTAAAAGCTAAACCATAAAAATTCCTATAGATTTCAAGTAGCCTCTTCAATTATATATTATTATATGTGAGGATTCAAAGAGAGAAGGAATGGTATAGTGATGTGTAACAGCTGCAGCATCCAAGCACAGAATTGTGTCATAAATTCTATGTGCATTTACCAGCCTTGTAAAAGTCATATTGAACAGGCATGGTTAAACATATTATGGAAGCCATATTAACATCTGGATGGATGGTTTCATATAAGCTTCTCTTAAGGAACATCAGCTCATTTATTTGGTTTCAAACATGAATTATGCCAACCTAGAATTTTGTCTTTAAATGTGGTCTGGGAAAGCAAATATAGGAATCTGATGGTTAAAATAATTGATTATTTATTTATTTATTTATTAAATTTATACCTGCCTCTCTTCCGCAGTCAAGGGGAACTCGAGACGGCTTACAAAATAGTTAAAAATACAATAAAATAAGATAAACATAAAAGCGTTAAAATAAGCTATAAAACTTGAAACTATTAAAACCACAGTCATATAACACACATACAATCATTCTTACAAGGGAGTCATCAGTTCCACGCCTGCCGACAGAGCCAGGTCTTTACAGCTCTGCGGAAGGCCAACAGATTCGGGACAGTCCGGAGCTCCATGGGCAGCTGGTCCCAGAGGGCCGGTGCTGCTACAGAGAAGGCCTTCGACCGGTGGCCTGCCAGCTGGCATTACTTAGCTGATGGGACTCGTAGGAGGTTTTTTACATGTTAAATAAGGACCTTGAATTCATGATCCACCAGCATGTTACCCAATTAATATGATTTCTCTTTCTTTGATCAAGTTATTTAGTAATCAGATGGAGGCAGGTGTGTAGGCTTGGTATGTTTAGGACAAAGATAGGCTACAGTTAAAAGCAAGTTATAAACATCAGTGACAGATCTAGAGAAAATGAATCAATGTGTAGATTGAATTAACATATTTCCCTTCTACAGCACACTCTATAGAATACTATATGCAAAAATGATTATTTTTTAGTTGTGTAAATACAAACATGGGGGGGGGGACTGACCACTACACGTAAAATGCCTATATCTAGATGATATGGACAAGTTTTGTTACTAATTAAATAAAAATAATAATTTAAAAATAGCTGGATTATTCTGAGATTAGCCTTGCATTCATAATACTTCAGTCAATTTACTGAAGAATTGTTTCTTCATTTGTTTCAATACATACTTATTTATTTATTTATTTAGATTTATACCCCGTCTCATTTCAAGGGGAACTCGAGGTGGCTACATTTAACTTTTCATTCCGTTTTTCTCAGATGTTCACAGGCCGAAAGTATATATGATCAAGAAGCTTGTGAGTTTGTTTCAAGCTTGATTTTCAAAACTCCAGACTGTTGTGTAACTCCTCTTTAGGCTGCTTTGAAGAATTTGTTCATTATAATTGCATTTAGCTGTTTTTCAAACCTTCTGTCAAACAGTCATTGTGTATGAACTCTCTAGTTGTGTGTGTTTTAAAATCCATGGCTTTGATATTATAATTGTTGCCAGTGGATCCAATTAAATCTTCATTTATTAAATCTATACTGATGAAAGTTATTCAAAGAAAGCTACTAGCACTGTATTTTCATGTGCTTTTATTTGCTTAAGATAACAAATAATTTTTAGCATCAAAAGAGTTAATCTGTAGGGTTACATATAGCAGTCTTTTCTTTGCAAAATGAATCAACTAATCTAAATTAATAAGCAAATATTTTGTTGATTATATAGGGATGTGAACATTTCAAATAGAGATTCATACTTCTAATTCAGTAGACGTACTTTAAAAAAAATCACATAATCTAATCATGATACTCCACTAACAGAATTTGTTCTATCAACGGAGCTAGGAAGGAAATTTTATTTATTTATTATTTATTTATAATTCATCAAACAAAAACAAAAACATGAATAATATAAAAATAAAATGACAGGGATGATAGGCACATTAGTGCACTTATGCACGCCACCTTTACAGACCTCTTAAATACGAAGTGAGGTCCACAGAAGTCAATTTGTGACTAAAACTGTGAATCAGGTAGAGCATTCCAGACTTTGACAACTCTATTACAAAAATGGTACTTTTTACAGTCAAGTTTAGAATGGTTTACACTGATTGAAATGGTTGTTTGTGCATGTATTATTGTGATTAAAACAGAAAAAGTCATTTATGGGTAAAACATTACTACATATAATTTTGTATGTAATACCTAAGTCCGACTGTAAGTGATGCAGTTCCAGGTTATCCAGACCAAGAATTTTGAGCCTAGTGAGGGAATTTGATTATGTACAGAACAGTGCAAAACTTTTCTCGTAAAGTACTTCTGAATCCACTCGATTGTGCTAATATCAGACGTATGGTAGGAATTCCAAATAGTTGAACAGTACTCCAAAATTGGTCTAGCTAAAGTTTTATAAGCTTTAGTTAGCAATACAATGTTTCCAGAAAAAAAAACCTTGATCGGGGAAATGAGGCTGGGTATAAATACAAACAAACAAACAAACAAACAAATAAATAAATAAATAAATAAATAAATAAACTTACTAGAATTAAATTAACAACTCTTAGTGCTTTTTTAGCAATGCTGTTACAATAAACTTTGGAGCATAAATCGTCAGAAATGAGTACCCCCTGGTCCTTAACAAAGTGAGGGTCATCTGCTGAATTGATACAGCTAGCTTATACTTAACATTTTGATTACGTTTACTAATATGTAAGACAGGGCATTTATTAATTGAAATTTGAAGTTGCCAGATAGATGATCATTCAGACACATAATCGATATCACTTTGCAAAACAACAGAATTATCTGCAGTATTAAATAGTTTTACATCATCTGCAAAAAGGACACAATTGCTTTCAAGTTATTCACATAAATCGTTGATTTAGAGCAGGAAAAGTGTGGGTCCTGAAATGCTGTCTTGTGGAACACCGCTGTTAACTGATGCAGGATTGGACAGTGAGTTCCCTATTTTGACTTTCTGCAGTCTGTGATGCAAGAAGGCAGCAATCCACTTGTGCAAAAATCCAGAAATTCCATAAGAATTTAGTTTCAACAGCAGTTTATCATATACTATTGTATCAAAAGCCTTACAAAAGTCTATGTGAATTGCACCTACAGCTTTACCTTGACTGAGATATGTAGAGAGAAATTATCTCTCATGACTCAACATATTATCCACATTGCTAGAGACAAAGAGAATGTCCAACAAAATAGCATGCTTTAAGAGAAATAGTTTCTATTTTGTCTCCCCATGTATGAACAATATATTCTGTGCTATTATATATGAGATGTTCTTAGCTCAGAGTAGCTGAAAAAATTGTTTCAAGCTTGCATGACAACATCTAAGTTCTGAGAATTTGTTCTGAACTTGGGACAAAATAGAACTGTTTCAACGATCCTTCCTTTTGCTTCTATATAACTCCATTTATAAAGACCTCAAGCAAGTTACAAATAACATCACAAAATTGAAACATGAGCAGTCAATAATATAAATGCAATACCAAAAAACCCCTAATATGACATTTTGGAAGAGAATCTTCAGGTGTCCACATTTCAGAGAAAATGATATGGGACTTATCCATATCAGAGTCACACCGAGCTTCTAAGTGTGTGTTCTCTCAACTACTGTAACTCTATTTCCTATTAACTTGGTTTTTATTTACTTTTTAATCTTTGGGAAAGTTAGAATTTATGATTGTGTCTGTATGAATTGTTTTGTTCTGAACTATGTGCTTTCTTTTCAAAGGGAAAGCCCTGTGCTATATGCATTTCATAAACATTATTAATTTACTAATAGTTTAAGTTCCAGGTTGCAAATTATAACATGAAAATACTATGACATGCTTCTTGAGTGTTAGTATGTTAATATGTCTCTGAACATGTTCTTGATCATATTAATTTGTTGTTAGAAAAATGTTCACTATTTTCTACTTTAGGGAGAGATTGTAATATTAAATAAGTAGTAATTTTTTATGTTTGTTACATAAACTGTTTTGTGTAGTGAATTATGGTACCAACTGCTCTGTGATAGTTACATAGGTGGGCTAAACAAGCATGCTTAAAGTGTTACTATCAAAGTATGGTTCATTTTGTGGTTGTGTAGAAACTTATACTATAAAAAGCATTTTACATGTTGTAATGTTTCTTATTATAATTTTTATATGAGTTCATGAAAAAACAATATTGGTAATATTTTATAGGTCAGATGGTAGGTAGCAGTGAGAGCTACTAATTCAGGTATTTTTGCAGTTCTAGGTTGCTAAGTAAGGCAAGTGTGTCATGTAAAAATGGGTAAAAATTGTCCTCATAGGACAATTGAGGATTCTGAGGTTTGTCCTGTTGGAACACAATCAGTATAGAATGGATGTAAAACAGAATGCTTTTTGAAGTTGTCAATGCATAGATAAGTCTGATAACAACATCTCAGGCACTATTTGTACTGCAATTATGAGAGTTTGTGAGAGAGGAAAAGTGAAAAAACATGAACAGAGTTGTTTTATTACATAAAATTTGGTCTGTATTCAAAGCAGAATAGAAATAGCACTTAGACCTATATACCGCTTACAACGCCGGTGCACCCATATAACACCTGTCCTCTATGAGCTGCACTGGCTCCCAGTGGTCTTCCGGGTACAATTTAAGGTGCTAGTGACAACTTTTAAAGCCCTTCATGGCTTAGGAGTGGGGTACCTTCGAGACCGTCTTCTGCCACCTTATGCCTCCTAGCGCCCAATGAGTTGGCCTCTTACGGTCCCATCAGCTAAATAATGCCGGCTGGTGGGTCCCCAATCTAAGGCCTTCCCTGTGGCGGCACTGGCTACCCGTGAACCAGCTACCCATGGAGATCCGAACCATCCCTAGTCTGTTGGCCTTCCGCAGAGCCACTAAGACCTGGCTCTGTTGGCAGGCATGGAATTGTTAACCCCTGGAAGAATTATCATGCATGGTATGTGATTGTATTTTGTTAATTTTATTGTTATATAAATTGCTTTTAAATATGTTTTATTGTATTGTATTTTAATCTGCTGTAAGCCGCCTTGAGTTCCCCTTGACCGGGGAAGAGAGGCAGGGTATAAAATCGAATTAAATAAACAAATAAATAAACTATTACGGTCAGAAAAGAAGACAGTTGTGTCATTTCAGCAAAAGAACAAAGAACTGTGCACTTAGATATTCAGGAAAAAATTGGAAAACACCAAATAAAATCTATCAATATGCACTGTTGCTCTATCATTATTTTGTATTTTGTCTGAATAAATATTGCATATATTGCAGCGTGTAGAACAATTTGCAGTCTTAATAAAAGACCAGGAGGGAATGGAGAAGCTATCAGCCAGGAAGAGAAGCTTCCATTAAAGGCAAATGCTTATGGGAGAAACTCCAGAAAATCCTCTTCAACATCCTAAAGGCAGCTGTCCATGTTCTCAATCTGCTGCTCTGCTCTCAAGTGGGTTTACTTGTTCCAAAGCAGGCAAGTTCATAGCTCTGTAAAACGAAATGATTAAGACTCCAGACCTTCTTCTTTTATCCCTCCACCATCCAATATTTTGCTTCTCATCCAAAAAGCTTCTTCAGTTCTAACTGAGTGGTGGAGAATGGAAAGATTTTTTTTTTTTGCAGTCATCTGGTTCCTGGCACTCCAAGTCAGTTGTTAGCTCTCTGATAATTTTTGAGGTCACTTGGGAGTTTATTTGTATCTTCCAGGTCACCTGAATCAGAGTGTCATCGGGTTCCGCATTGTGACCAATCTCTATTTGAAAGAAATAGAACCCCCAGCCCTAAACTCCTTTATAGGAATTCTACCCACTCACTGGTATATATGGATGATACTTGGGTCAAAATTAAAACATAAAAAGCGGAAGTCTTCACCAAATAGATCAACATTCTGGACAGGAACATTACGTCCACATGGAAAGATGTTAAGGAAAAACAGTCTGGCCTTCCTGGAATGTGCAGTACATATTAAGGAAGTCTGAAGCCTTAACAGTGAAGTTTACAGAAAACACATACAGAGATATCAATGTTTACATTTCCCCCCCTCACCACTCAGTAGAGTACAAACTGGGAGTGAGCAGAACCCTATACCATCAGGCTGAATGTTTGCCTACCATCAAAAATGGAAAAGAAAAAGAACAAAATATATCAAGAAGCCCTCAGAACTTGTGGCTATCCCAACTGGGCCTTCACCAAAGGTATTAAAAAATCCAGTAGGAGCTCCTGTATAAACAGACAGAGAACATCAAGTTCCCCTTGACCAGGGAAGTGAGGCGGGGTATAAATTCAATTCAATTCAATCAAATGGAGCAATGTTATTGCAACATTCCATTTATTGCAGGAATATCTGAAAAGCTCAGAAGGATTTTCAATCAATACAACATATGTGCACACTTAAACCAAGAATACACTACGGAAGAAGCTTGTCCACTCCAAGTATAAAACACCCAGACACAAACTGAACAACATGGTATAAGCAGTGCAATGCAATGAGACATATGCAGATCTGTCCATTGGGGAAATAAAACAACCACTTCAAAAATACATGGCACAACACAGGAGAACAAACCCATCAGAGTAGGATATGTCAATCCATTTAAGTCTGAAAGACAAAAGCCACTATTTTGAAGACAAAGGACAGAGAGGACTACTGGTTTGAAAGAGGCGTCAAAGAGACTGCCCTTTCTCAACAGAGGGGAAGGTATACAATACCACCTACCTTCTGTCTCCACTCTTTTCAGTAGCCCCAAGAAGTTCCACAACCATTTGCATTCTGAATAAGGTGCCTCTGAGGATACAGATAAAATCCCAAGTGGCCTCAACAACTCTCAGAGAACTCACCAACCTTTAGAGTGCTAAAGACCAGATGACTGCAAAGAATATAAATCCATCTATTCCCCACCATTGAGTTAGAATTGAAGAAGTTTCTTGGATGAGAAGTTAAACATTTTCAAGGAAAAAAAGAAAGCCCAGTTATCTTTTGAAAGAGTACCTTTGTACCACAAATGTTAAAAATTGCTGAAACAAAACATGACAATGCAATAATACTAAGCAAAGAAATGGATTCTTGGCTCTCCTTTCTTCACTCACCCTGCTGAGCCTGGATACTGCCAGAGAGACACATGTCTTGAAGTCATCAGGATTTTTTTTGCAGAGGCAAGCAATGAGGCTGACGGCAGCTGTGACCACACCCTGTATTGTGAGGAGGTGTAGGGAGAAAGATGGAAAACTGAGACCACTTCAATAGGAGCTGTAATAAGCAATTGATGAACAAACTGGCAGTAAAATCACAGATTGTAGTCATGTAATGTCTTGCTCATTGATCACAGGTGAATTACTTAACTACTGCGAAAGAAGTGAAGTAACTCCAGCGGAGTGACGTGATTTTCGCTTAGTGACCTATTGCTAAGTGAGAGAGTTGCCAGGCCCAATTGTGACCACTATGAGGACTACCAGCTAGGATAGAAATGATATCTGAAGGCCAAAACAACTGAAAGGTATCAAGTTGGAAGTAGGTCAATATAAAAGTATTCATAACTTCTGTTTTTATTAATTTTATTAAATGAAATCATTTTTGTAACCATAATATATGTGTTGCCATACTATACATTAACTAAATAAACTTGATATTTGGAATACAATAAACCACAAAACTAGGAACAAGATTAACATTAATAAAAATTTATTGATTGCACTTAGTTTCACATATATAGTATGAATACATCTCTTTTAATAGCTTGGTGCCTGGATTTAAGGGAGTAAGAACTGAATGTTGAGGGGACTCTACTATATGATAATAAATTGGAAGGATGTACCATATGCAAATTATTGCAAGGATGACAAATGATTTCCTGTCCAAACAATGGAACTCAAAAGGGACAACTTACCATGTGCTGGTCATTCAGAAGATGCACCACACGTGATGTCCACTCTCCCATGGGCACCAAATCAGGTGAAGTCTTGTAGAGGCGCAAGAGGCAGAGAGCAGCACTCTGCTTCACACTATCCATTGTATCTCTGAAGTGTAATAAGGACAAACAAGTGAGTTAGATAGTTGATATTTTATTAAAGGAATGATTATGTCTTGCTAATGGGAAGTTTTAGGGTCAATCTTTGACATTTCCAGATAAAAGGATCAAGCACCAGATAATAGAGAAAATACCTGTTGCTTGAGCTATTGGAGAACCTCTCGCAGGATTCCTCAATTTGTAATATGAGCAATTCAGACCCTTCAAATATTGCTGAACCACAGTTCCCAGAAGCTTCCATTGAGAGGCACTTGGTGTAATACCTCCAGATATTACAGAATACTGCTATAAACTGCCCAAGCCCAGGCCTTTTGGGTATATCCAAGGCTACAATTCTTGGAATTTTCACTATTCCTTTTGGATGGAAATTCTGGGGATTTTAGCTTCAATGAAACTGGAGGGTCTAGGGTCCGGCCAGAATGGTGTAAATAATCCCATGCTGGTGAATAACATAATCTCTTCTGTTATAAATTATCCTCTGATATACCTGAATGCCATAATGACTCCAATCTTACCCAGCCACCAGGATTCGGGGGATTTCAGAAGCAAAGGCCTCTGCCATCTCACGACTGCCAACATTGGCGATGCAATGTAGGGCCAGGCACATGAAAGTGGGATTGCGACTTGCCAGGTCATTCTTGATAGCATTGTTGATGAGACGGATCAACTCACTGTTGGAATTTACCAGCACTGAAATGAACAGGTAGCCCTAGAGATGTAGATACAAAAGGCACAGAAAGAACAAAGGATAAATTAAGCACTGTAGGGCAACCAAGGGCTACCTTTATTACAGGGATAGAAAATCAATGGTCCTCCAAGTCTTGTTGCACTACAAAACTCAGCAGACTTAGCCAATATAGCTGTGGTCATGAATGCTGGGAATTGTAGTTAGGAGCAACTACATGTCCTGCAATCCTGCTTCAGTGAGGCAAACGGCATGTAGAGGATCACTTTGTTCTTCAGCACACAAGAATTATTGTAAGATTGGCCAGATGCTCAAAAGTGGTAAGAGCACACTAGTCAATTAATTTTGATTTCCTCTTTGGAACACAAGTTTGCAGAAGCCTTTCCTCTGGCACTTTCATTAGCTTACCAACTATTTCCCTCCAAAGCATGGGGTGTATTTTTTCCTTGTTTCAACTTTCAATAAGCTCAGCTATTGCTTTATTAGGGAATAATAATACTCCTTATCTCCTTATCAGAATGGCTCTTAATTCAAAAAGAAAAAATGCATCTTGTAGCATTATTTGGAAAAAGGGAAGAATGGAATAGTCAAATTTCCACTGAGGCCTAGTTCATGTAAAATAACAATCAAGGTGGGTACATTGATTCTGGATGGCAACAATCCATAAGATTATGAAAGTGAGAGGCAGAAGAAGTTGTACATGAGTCCTGTAATTTGGTTTTTTTGCATTCAGTAACTTCAGGAACTCCGGGGAATGAAACGGCGGAAGAGATGCCTAGAGCGCTGCTGGAAGAAAACCCAGGCTGAATCTGACCGGACACTATTAGAGAATTATATTGATTCCTATTTAGTGGCGATAAGGGTGGCACGCCGAACATACAGTGCCGCCCTTATTGCGTCTGCAAACTGT
>JANHGC010003163.1:324275-334596 GCA_027560395.1 Boaedon fuliginosus | reverse complement strand
TTTGGCGCAGTTTGGTGCCGAATTGAATTTTTGTATTGAGCACATACAAACTATTTTCTTTGCTTTATATATATAGACATCTCAAGACAGTGTATATGAAATCATGTATACTATATTTCATCTTCACAGAATAGTATATTGAAAAATATTTAGGATATGTATTGTTTTATATGTTGATTATAATTATTATGCAGTCTAATTCCAGATTCAAATTTTTTCATGAAAATTAGATATATTTCCCATTGTAATTGGTTATTTATTTAGTTCAAAGAAAATGGAAGGAGAATAAATAGACTGGAACATGGTATATAGCACTTCCAGGAAAAAAAATATTTAGAGTAATCTTTGGGAACAGCTCAATAGTGATCAATTTAGATTCATGCAGATCTTAGTTATTTTCTATAGTTTCATGATAGGACTCTCATGCAGGTATATAGATATTTTCAGTATATAGATCACCATATTCTGCTAAATGTTAAGAGAACTTTACCAGACTTTTGTGTGGATGTCTGTAAAATAAAAACCTGGTGTTTTTATTCAGACTGTCATGCTATTCAAAGACTCCCTTAAGTTTTGGCAGGACATGTCAAATGCAGGAGCATGTTTATTGTCAATTCACAATCAAGTCATATACATTATAAGACCAGTTCAAAGATTTCTGTATTGTTTAAAACAGAATAGGTGCAAATTAATTCCATTAATTAATCCCATCCCATTTTTGGGTATGATCTGCTCATACTTAATCTGTGAATTGGGAAGCAGCTCCAAGATCAATATAGCAATAGCAATAGCACTTAGACTTATATGCCACTTCACAGTGCTTTACAGCCCTCTCTAAGTGGTTTACAGAGTCAGCATATAGCCCACAACAAGGCTGAGTCAACCTTGAGTCAGTGAGAATCGAACTGCCAAACTGCTGGCAAGGGCAATCAGCAGAAGTAGCCTGAACTACTGCATTCTAACCACTGCACCACCACAGCTCTTATAGAGTGAATTAAATTATGATGTGTGCATACATCATAAAGATAACGTGTTGTTTTAGGAATGATTTTTCATTAGAATCCAAGTTCTTGCCTGCATTTATGAATTCATCCATCTGAAGCCTTATTTTTTTCACTGGTTGCTTTGTGCATTGTAAAAAGACCACTGCAGAAACATCTCAAGTAGCTTATGCTTTCTTTCCTCAAGACAATCTATCTGAGGAAGACTATCTTCCTATAGTCCTTCCAACTGAATCACTGAAAGTGCAATTCTATGCTTTAAAAAAAATAACAACCACCAACTAACCAACCAACCAACCAACCAACCAACCAACCAACCACCAACCAACCTCTAATGCTTTTATTGGAGTTTTAAAAATTGTTTTAGGAAATGTTACTGCTTCTTTTTATTTCTATCCCTTCACTTTTATATTCTGTCACTCATTTGCTAATGTGTACCCATATAATATAATAATATATTAACAGAATTGGAAGGGACCTTGTAGGTCATTGAGTCCAACCCCCTGCCCAAGCAGGACACAGTTTTAATCGCTCTCAAGAATTGAACTGCCAAGCTGCCTATCTTAGTTTTACACAAGCCCAGCATCTTACCATGTGAACAACCATCTTGTTATATGGTCCTGGGTTTGAGGTTTTCTTTTTTGTTTTGGTCCCACCCCACATTGTACAGACACTTTTAGGGATGCAACCTAAACCAGTCAGCCTGGTGGAAAAAAACCATAAGAAAAAGATTGCCCATTTTAGCAGTACTGGAAAAGCTATACTTCAGAAACAATGGACTGTCAGGATTATTCTAGGTAAGATTTGGAGCTTGTGTAAAACCTTGTGTAAAATCCTTTAATGCTCGTAAACTTAGAAAATTAGATGATACAGTATATATTGTTCATACTTTTAGCAATAGTGTGATTGCTTAAAAGATTCTTTCAGAGCAAATAATAAATCAGGTAGATGAGCCCACGTATATGCAGACTTGCAGAGTTCCTTATTATATATGCAGTAGGGAACTATGACCTAATATTGATATAAGAATCCAGCCAAATTAACTTACTGAACAGAAGGCAAAAATACATTTTGACTCTGACCTCAAATCCTGATTTATAAATCAATATTAAATTACAGTTCTATTTTGGAGTATCTGGGAACACTGCTTTATTTAACTACCGTACGATCTTAAGATACAGCTATGATGTTCTTTATGTCACTTGATGCTACTTTAATCAAATCATGAACATGGCTACATTAATTAGGAGTATGAAACAGTGATTGCATTTGCATGAAACAGAACTCCTTGCTAGCTAGTAAAAAAATTCTGATTTATTAATACATGATTACTTCTACTGGATCCAGCTATCAGCAGGTTTAACTAACACATCTGCATATCTCCATTTGTGGTTAATTCACTGTGCTTACAATGCAGTCAATAAACAACAAACCAAATAGTCTAAATTTGTCAGCTGCAGCTACTGGGATTAGATGCCGGCTGGAACAACTGCATTTTGTTGATAACAGAGAAACAGATATACTGTGTATATAAACAAGAGAAATATGAAATCATAGTCTAGCTGCAAATCTAAAGTTCTGTTTGGATATACTCTAAGTATATGAAGGAGGAACAGAATCTCACAAACCTAAAAGGCAAGTCTTACAAATGGATATATAATAGTCTTTCTCTGTCTTCATAAAGTTAGACTCTTGCAGTTGTATCTGCTGGAAATTTCAGACATAGAGTGTGTCCTACTTGAGGAAGCTATGGAATCCAAGAAAATGCAAATGCTTTTTGTTCTATCATTTATTTTAGAATTATCGAATTAGAAAGTTCCTTAGAGGTCACCAACAGAGTACCTCTGCATAACAACAATAGCACTTAGATATAACGGTATATATCACATAATAGTGCTTTACAGCACTCTCTAGGCAGTTTACTGAGTCAGCATATTGCCCCCAACAATCTGGGTCCTCATTTTACCGATTTCGGAAGGATGGAGTCAACCCTGAGCCAGTCAGGATCGAACTCCTGGCAGTGAGCAGAGTTAGCCTGCAATACTGCATTCTAACCATTGTACAACCACTGCAGATTCACTACATGTAGTCTTTGACTTAAGACCACAACTCGGATCAAAAACAGCAATGCTGTTGTTAACTGAGTTGCATTTGGTTTTATGAGCCTTTCCCCCACAATTGTTAAGCTAATCAGTGCAGACATTAAGCAAATCATGTAGTATCAAATGAATCCAGCTTCCCCATTGACTTTGCTGATCAGAAGCTAGCTGGGAATGTTCATAAATGGTGATCAAGTGACCCTGGGACACCGCAACCATTTTAAAAACATGGTAGTTGCCAATTGTCCGAATTTTAATCACATGACCATGGGGATGCTGTGACAGTTATTAAGTGTGAAGGAAGTCATAAGTAACTTTTTTCAGTGCTGTTGTAATATCAAAGAATGGTCATACATTGAGGACTAACTGTACAGCATTTTTTAGCAATTATAATCTAGCCACTATTTGAAAATATCCGACAAAGGAGAACTTGCTGCTTCATATGTCTGGCTGTTTCACTGGCTGCTGGCATGTGAGGCTTCACCCTTAATCTGAACTTCTTTCCTCATCCTTTTCAGCTGTCTTTTGGGGCACTACAAAGTCAATTCACCCTCTTTTCTGTGAGACAATTCTTCAGATAGTTGAAGACTACTATCATGTCTCTCCTCAGTTGTCTTTTGTCTAGATCAACATCTCTACATTCTTTAATTGTTGGTGGGGCTGGATGAAATGATTGAAAATATCTTAGACTTTAAGAAGAACAAAATTAAGTAAAGAAAGACCACTCACTGTAAAATTTATATGCTGCTAATATGAAAATAATTTGGACATTTAATCTAAAAGCGAGTGCCACTGAAGATGGTCCTGACACTTTGAAAATGCAAAGGTAATGAGAAAAAGGTCAACATACTATAAGGTAGATAGATACTATCACTGATGATCTAAATATGAGTTAACAAGAGCTCATATAAGCTGTTATTGACAGAGAATGCTGGAAAAATAAAGCTTATCAGGATCATAAAAAATCAGAAGCGGCATCAGTAGAATTTTTTTTTTAAATTTCACACTAGAAGTGGCATAGTATCCTATAATCAGAAAACAAGACATGGATAAGTAGACTACAGTTATGCTGAAGTAAAATATTCATTTACCCATAAATCAGAATCAACTTTTAAGCACAAAAACTAAAGATAATAATGAAAGATAAAGAATATATCACTTAGGCTTTTAGAAGCATATAAAAGTTTTAACAAAGACGATCCCATTGCTTTAAGGATTATATGTCCTCAGTTTTATGTATCTGTTAATTGAATCAATTTTATTCCTCAGTTGCACTACATAAAATTTAATAGGGTGGCAGAAATTTTGGCTATGTGGAGAAGTGATTTAATAATTGTTCATTCAATTTTTTTTATAATCCAAGCAAAGAATAGCTCATAAAAACAATACACAAGATCCATTAGTGTTGTTAATGGACCAGTTAGGGATAAATCTTGGGTCATAAAATCTGGCCCTTGTTTCACATTTTAGTTATATCTTAAATTTAAATTGATAAGAATATTAACTAAAGAAACGGCAGTACCTGGGTGCATCTTTAATCAGCCACTGGTTTGTTTCATACTATTTGAAAATCATTACATTACAGCTGATTTACTTTGTACAATAGTTTCTAGTTACTTATTGGCAAATTTTTCATCCTACAAAAATAGTCTTTTTAAATCAAGACACTTGCAAGAGTTCAATTTTTTAGCTTATACATTATCAAGTCAGTGTTATTTTATGGGCTTTCTGTGTTGTAACTCTGGAAACAATTGGATTCTCCCATTAATGTGAAACTGAATCAGTTCCCCTAATACAGAGAATATAGGAGGAAATTCTAATATTAAACCTATCTATGTAGTATTAAAAGAAGCTAGGAGCAGGATTTAATAACAATCATAGGAGTGATTTACCAAGTATTCAGTGAACATGGAAAAGTGAAGGACTTCTAGATCTCTGGCTTAAGCCTGAAGCTGGCTTCATGTTGAATAGTTAACTCGATTAACGGCAAGAATTATGAGCAGTTAATGAAAGCAGGAAATGTCACGCAGTATGGCAGCTGGAAAGCTGTCTTAGAAAAGGCAGCTGCTGTGGAGACTGGCCAATGTTATGTTTGATCATGTAGTATTTGAGTATATTCTTTTTCCCACAGGCTCTCCTTCTCTTCTACTATGAAGAAAACAGGATATGGGTGAAGACATTATTAGTAATGTGGTATTTTGTTGACACTGGCAAGTTCCAAGAATATATATTGTGTTGCTCACTACATACTGCAAAAACAAGAATTTTTAGAAACTGTAGCAGTGATGTAGCAGTAATTTTCCATGGATTTGTACCATCACACTGCTAAAGGTTTGACAGTCAATTTCCAAAGACCTAGACTCCTTCCATTGAATAGTTACGTCTGATTCCAGCTCTGATTCTAGTAATATATTGGCTCATGTAATATTAAATAAGTATTACAAAACAATAAAAATGATATGTCTTTTGTTTTCATGTACACGTGTCACACATATTAGTAAGGCATAATATACAAGACAATTAGATATACAATACAAATATACACTACAATATGGAATACAATTAGATACATCATACACACATAAACACTATTGCCTGCAATAACGGCATTTCCAATTACTAACTTAATTTTCTGAATCTTTCAGACAAGACACAAACAAAACAATCCTCCAAAACAGCAAATGTTTCCTGATAATTGAAATAAATTAGCTCTTACACAGAAGAGCCAAGATTATATGAAAAATAAGAGGACTATGAATCTACTTGTATTATCAAAGTATGTCTCAAAGGTTCTAGCATTATGTTATAGGTTTCATGCTCTCAAAACATCTGGTACAATTCAAGAAACACACAGCACACACATACACACAGGAAGGCACTCTACTTAATCAGGGATTGTAAAATGGAGGGCATAAAAATGACTTCTAGAAAAATGATATATCCTTTCCTTACTCAGAGCAACATGTGTTTTGCATTTGCAATTTGATTTTTTTTACAAAGAGCTAATATAAAATGTTTTAGGGAATTTCTAAAAACTAGAGTCTTTTTCATTATCTGTCTATGTGTGAAGTTTGGCTAGCTTAATGACCATTAATATCAATGGCTACCCACTCAATACATAACTTATGAGAGCTAACAAATATATATATTTATAACACACACACACACACACAGTCTTGTAAGTTATATATCTCATAAGTTGTGTGTGTGTGTATGTGTGTGCGTGTGTGTGACATCTGAACAAAAACTAGTACAAGAAGACTGACTCAACTCACAACGTGGCTCAAGGCCCAGAGAAAGAACCAGGTCTTCAGCATCTTTTTAAAGACAGCAAGGTTGGGGCCAGTTTCATCTTTGTCTTTACATACTGGGCATTTGCTATTATTTGAAATATGTTTGATTTTGCTTTGATGTTCATTTTCATAGTTTGTTCTTGTGCTGTAATAAATTTCCTTCAAAGGTTTTTTTTTTTAATTCCAGTTTTCAACTCTTTGTAAGTCAGGTTTTGTCTGGTTTTCTTTATTATCATAAATATACTGACCATGGTAGATTCTCCCCCATCACATTGGCTTTTTAGAAAGACTAAGTTAGCACTTTGGACTTAGTATCAGTTTTACTTGACTTTAAAAAATAACAAGGTTTGTGTATGGCCTATTTTTTTAGTGGGTTGCTTTTGCTTCTCAATGTCCATCATCTCTAGGAGCAAACAAGATATTTACAAGATATTTTGCAATGTAATTTGATTTTTCTACTACTCTAACAAATGTGCACATTAATTTTCAATCATTGTGGTCCAGCTACTTTCTCTTCTGATGCCTCCTACTGAGACATTATACTATAACCTATAACCATACTTTAGGCTATTGTGAAAGAATATCTTTCTAGTATCACAGGTAGCAAAGCCTTTCAAACTGAAGTTGAAGGAATAGCCCCATAGAAGAATGGCTTTCCTGCCTAAGAGCTGCTTATTTTTCCTTTTTTAATATTTTATCTTAGTTTGTTGCAAAAAGACAGATGCATTTATACAACACAAGCTGAAACAAGAGGGAGGGTTTCATTCTTTTTCCTTTTGTATGGAGTGAGAAATGTTTATTACTCTAGAACAGGAATTTGAAACTCACGTCTTCACATGACATGTCAGGACTTTTTTCCCCTTGGCTAAATCAGGCATAGGCGTGGCCAGAGCGTGACGCATCCGGTCCGCGGAACTTGAGTTTGACAGCCTTGCTCTAGAAGCGGTGGCACCTCAGGAGCTAAGAATCTAACTTCTGATTATGAGCTTCTCTGTTGACCATTTGGAGAAACTAATGGTCTACAGTTTGGTTTACAGTGTTCTCTTCTTATTCTGATTATAAATCATTAAGTGGATAAACTCACCAGTTAGCTTCAAATTGGTATGGAAGAAATTGGGAGATGAAAACAAAATGAGCACTAAGGGCTTCACTTCACAATAATCTTTCTTGCTACTGCTGGTATTCTGCTGATTGTAGAACATATTTTATTTTAAAATCTCATGCAATCAACATCTCCTTCTTTACATGGTAAAAAAAAAAACCCAGATGCTTGCAATTTTAAGTCTGGAAAGTCAGTTTTAAGCATAAAATGGCCTTTCCAGCTCTTTAAAAACATAGCTTTCTAGTTTTAAAAATTGTCCTTATTTCTAAAGAACAAGGAATTTAAATGGGAAAATAAACAAGAGGTTTTAGAGTGTGTGTATATTAAGCTCCTTTGGGCATTAAAGTTTACTACTTTATTGTGCATAATTCTGGCATTTTGTTTCTCACTTTGTCAGGATGCCAGAACTGGATTAGAGGATCACTACTGCACACCAAGGATGTGGTGCTTGAAGAGGCTGATCTTTCATTGTTCCGTGATGTTAGACCAATTAGACAGAATAAAAACAGGAACTGAGACAGTCAAAATGATATTTTCCAATATGAATATAAAGCCAGGGCTGGTATATGCAGCCAAGCTTCATCTAAGTTTTAGTTGAAGAAAATGCTTGCTTTGGGAATGTAGAGGCTCAGTAGATAAAATGCAGAATTAATCAGATTCATTTTAATGGCTGAGATATAGTTGATTTTTAAAAACATTTTTAATCCTTTACTTTATTAATCCAGTCCAATTCCAATCAACTTCTGTGATTTATTTTTTTATATTGCTTAGTTGGCAATCTCAGCACAAAGAGCTTTCCAGATGATACAATTGTAAGCAGTGCAGTTGCTGATTTTTCAACTGCATTGGGACTTAAAAAAAAAAGTCAAGTCGTTTCCAGGAAAATTATATAAAACATTTATGATAATTAACCACTTGCCTCTACTATGAACTACTGTACAAATGTGTTGCCGAATAGACCCATAAATGTATTTATGTAATAAATAATGGTGAGTATCAAAGATTAGAATGCCACTTTGGACTGTTTCCAAAGACCTGAATAAGTATGATTTTGGATCCTCTTTTTTACCTTGATTAGTCACATGCAGATATTTTGAGTGTGCGTGTGCATGTGCGTGCGCATGCACATATGTACATTGCATGTGTATTTTTACTTCATGCTTACCTGATTATTTAGAATATTTCTGTATCTTTTTTATCACTTAGAAGACTTCACATCTAAAGTAGAATGAGCAGCACTTGATTTTGTACCGTTTCCCTGAAAATATGACCTCTCCTGAAAGTAAGACCTAGCTTGATTTTTACATGTGCACCCAATATACGTGCGCCTCTAACTGATAGGATAGACAGTGGATGACATCCCCCCAAAATAAGACCTGGTGCCTTTTTTTGGTGGCAAAAAAATATAAGACAGGGTCTTATTTTCAGGAAAACACAGTAGATCGCTTGTGGGAGTGAAGGGATTCGAGACTAATGACTTGCTTGACCCCTCCCTTGGGATCAGCCTGCTCAACTCCTGCAGGTGGCTTTGTATCTTCCAAAAGAACAAGTCCAGGGAGTGCAGTTCGGATCCAACTCTATTCAGCTCTCTTTACCCCGTCCCCGTCTTCTTCTAAGTAAGAGAATCCTACAACATCTCTTTTCCCCTTTCTTCCTCTTTTCTCTAGTGCTGTCCGGATTTATTGCCAAAGAAGAAATAGAAGGTAAAGTACGCCAGGAAACAGTATGGCGAGTCAATGCCCTTGGAGGTAACGTGACCTCCCATCATGCACGCTCCCCCACCCCACCCCAGAAGCTCCTCACCATGGACCATTTTCCAGTTGAAGGGAAGAGAGATGGTTGAGATGGCCCTGTTTCCTGCTGAGGCCAAAGATCTAAGGAAGGAAGCTATTTTACTCATGGAAGTTTGGAGCAAAATTCGGTGCCTTTCTCCTATTTCCCTGGTTTGGTCTGTACATGGGCCAAGATGATGATGATTATTTTTGGGCACTCTGCAATGCGAGAACCCACCCGCTGTGTGTTGCAGGCAATGTTGCTTATGGAATCGGACCAGCAAATCTTGTTGAGTCAACCCATACCTGATTTCCTACTTCAGCTACTGCTGTAGGAGTAGACGTTGCCCCAGAATGACCACTTCCTCGTTGCTTCTCCTCTTCTTCTTCTCCACTGCTAGGAAATCCAGTCTTAAAATTAAGGCACTTTTTTCTATTTTTTTTTTTACAGCTGGAGAGGAGATCGAGATGACAGCCATGGTGTTTGCCAAAGGTCTGGCTGACTCTGGCTTCTGGGGGGATAAGCTCTTTGGTCGGATCATGGTGGAAGACTTGGAGGCCGGACAAGGATTTCTACGCAAGGCTTGCCGGGCCCGGGCCATTTATGGCCTTGAGCCGGTGTTTGAGTCTGGGCACACAGGCATTATCAAGGTGCACAACCTCATCGCCTTCGGTGGGCGCAGTGAGAACACGTTGGTGGAGAGGAACTATGACATCACTATTCAGGTGGGTAGAAGGGCAGCACCCCTTGCTTGACCCCCAGTTGGGTAGTCAAGCAGATCTTCAAGTTCAGCTACGGGTTCGCGAGGGTTCGGGCGATCCTCTAACTAAGGGTCTTCCCAGTTCGGTGAACCCATAAATCACACCCCTGGCTGGCCCCACTGGGCAGAGAACCCATTGCTAAAATTTTGGGAGCCCACCTCTGGTTATAAGTAGCTTTGGGGAGGTCTAATGCAACTCATTTGTCTGATGCAAATGAGCCTCGGTGGCACAGTGGTTAAATGCAGCCCTGCAGCCTATCTCTGCTGACTTGTTCAGCAGGTTGTCAGATCGA